>PVIR01001453.1:0-123394 GCA_004026965.1 Petromus typicus | reverse complement strand
GTAGAAATGGCCCTGAGCTTTGGAAGCAGTCCCAACCCTCAGATTTGTACCTACCTTCATCCTGCCTCCACACCCAGAGGACGATGGACTCCAAGGCTAGTTCATTATTACTTGGTTATTTGTCTGGTATTTGCCTGCCTTTTGTTTATCTTTTGTATTCTGCCTAAATTCTAGATTAAATTGCAAAGAAAAAAAAAACTTATATTTTTTATTCTGGAGGAATTCATGCTTTCTATTTATCTTATAACCTAATATTGTTTAAAAAAAATCTTTGGCAAAAGCATATACTTTGAAATGGTACAAAGCATTTTCCTTATTTTTCTGTCTTTATTTAAGTAGAGTGTGAGTGAATCACAATTTTTTCACTTTGTTATTTTGTAAAATATATCTCACAAATAAATGCTCACTAGACTTTATTAATGAACTGCATAAAAATTACAGGCATCCCAACAGAGTGTAATCAATAATAATGATGTTGTGAAATGCCTAGAAAACTTAGAACTAAACTCAAAATACATAGCAGTGCTTGGCAATAAATTTCCCAGAAGAAAATAGCCACAACACCCAGAAATTCCTTTCTTCCAAGAAAATATATGTTCATGATTACTCATTTTAAATCAAAAAAGTTCTAAATTGAGAGTGTTTGCTATCTTTTTAGTGATTGCCCATATTAAACAACTGGTCTTAGTTCCACCCCACTTCTCCTGAACTTCCAAAATGCTCTAGCAGATGCTCTAGAGATGTTTAACACCAACTTGACATTTTCATAAACAGGCTAAAATGCCCTAGCAAAGTTCCCCTCCCACCTCCCACCCCACTGTTCACTTGACACGTATCTACAGGTTCATGTTTTTAGAAAATTAACAACATAAAGATCGTGAGATGTAAGAGAGTCTGAAAGATTAGAAAAACTTAAGAAAGTAATATCCTGAGAGGAATCATTATAAAAGCCTATGTTGAAAATATCTCAGAGTAGACAGGCAGCTTGCGTAATTTATGTGCTAACTATGTGCAGACATGCATGGCATGGCCTTGGGGAAAATTCTAGAAGAGACTTCTAGAGCTGAGCTCATTAGCTGATGCCTCTATGGATTCTCATCTCACAGGATTAAGTTACTAACATCTTTTCATACATTGACCATTAAATCAGATTTTAGGTAAATCCCAACACATTATAATTATCATAATCAAAAAGTCAACAAAGTCACAGATTCCCAAGGTTGAAAAATTTACTATGCAATGGGAGGGTTTTACAGGAATCATACTCAAATAACTTAATGAATTCAAACCAAAAAGGGGGAAAAACAAAACTTATGTATATAGGGGGAGGGGTTGTAGGATGGGTAAGGGAAGGGGAAGAAATGAAAATCAAGTCATATCATATATTGCTACAATTGTCAGTGTTGAGTGTGATCATGATATGTATATAAAATGTACCTATTTTACGCAAAAGTTAATTTTTTAAAAGAAAAGAAATCACAAATTTCCAATGTACAAAGTGTTTCATTTTTCTCTCATTTGTAACATTCATCTTCCAAAAAGTACCAGGGGTTGGAGAAAGCTATTCCCTCCACGGTGCAAATGCAAAAATCACTACAGTTTAGAAAGTTGAAGAAATGGTACCATGCTATACAGCATAGTTTTCTGGGCCCAAGTCTCACTCGCTTTGATGGCTCCAACCCTGGGCCAGAATAGGTGCCACTGTTCTCTGACACCTCCCACGCACATAACTGGAGGAAATCAGCTGATCAGCTAAACAAAGATTTCACAGAAAGAAACTAGGACTCTGTATCTCTTTACTTTCCTCTGGGACCAAAGTTCTATTTCTTTCACTTTTTATGGGTAATATGAACATTATCACAGGAAATCAGACAGAAAGATTTTCCTCCACTTCATCTCCCTTAATAATATATTAAAAAACTAAGAATATGTGAATTCATAAGATCCCTTCAAATTTTTATCTAAATGTAAGGCTAAAGAAAAATGGAATGAGAATAGATCAGAACTCCAACAAATGTTTCAGACACCATTCCCTCATACAAGATGTCTACATTTTATTTTTTTTTTTGGTCCATAAAAGTTCATAATTAAAATTGCAGAGAGCAGCCTAATCTGTTCTTTCATTTTAGGGCCTCCATACATCACAGATTCTGCTAACCTAATAAAAAGAATTCATCTTCCCCATATCAAGTGATGTACCAAGTTACTGAGTAGCTACTGTCTCCTTTGTGTACGGATGGGGATTGTATTTAATATATCAATTCCATTAGCTGCCTACCGCCATTTTCAAAATTTAACAAAGCAAATTCTAAAGCTCACTCAACCTATTTCCCAGCAATATTGTGGTCGGTCTTTATTTCCTTTAGCTCATTCATTTTACTGTATATTTTAAGTACTTCTCAAGCTGCTGGTGGGAAGTCAGGGAAGACCAGCAGGTACCCAGAGGACCAAGTCCCCTCTTCACTGTGCCACTTGTTTTACAGGTTGTTTCATTAAGAATGACCAGAGTGAACTGAAGCAAGGCAAGGAATAGCTCCAAGATTCCCTCAGGCGCATTAGAACAACCCAGGGAAATGCCGTCCACTGGATCGCAGACGGGCGAGTATGGGGGGAATTCCATCCTTTCTCTTCAAGGCTGCAGGCAGAGCAGTCTCCAGTGTTAATAGCATGCCAAGGCTGTCACTTCCAATCAGGGAGCTTCTGTGATCCTCATGAGAGCCACTTTGTATGACACGAAGCCAGCTATTGCTAAGTGAAGTCTAGGGAATAATTAAAAAGCCAGCCATTTTGACTTTTAAATATTCTACTGTCTTTAAGTGGCTTAAATAATTCTTGAGCATAAGTGCCACCAGGGAGAGCAGGGTGTCAGCAGCAGAATGGATGTTGTTGCTAACAGGCAACAGCTGGAAAGGGATCTGACAGTGCCCCCTGCGTGGCCACGCTTTCCCAGTAGCCAGCACCACTCAAGCTTGGGTGTCTAACAGCGCAATATGGGAAAGGAGAGCTCATCTGTCTCCTTGTCAGGAGCACCGCAGGCATCCTGTGTACAAGCCGTCCCAGCTCGACTCAGGCTACGCTGGATCATAACCTAAAAGGAACCCTTGCAAGGGTGAGAGGCCTTTTATGGTAATTAAGCCTCCAGGAGGCCCAGTCCCCAATGTCACCTCAGCCGAAAGGAGCAAGGAGGAAATCCTACCACTGTAAACGTTTTACAGAGCTCACACTAGGAAGAAGCCATGCCACAAATTCCAAAGGAAAACCAGGTGCTTTGCCAAGAATGCTGTGATAATCATCTGGGAGTTTTAGCTGAATTTCATAGGCTTTTCCAACAAGCCAAGACACTGGCTCAATGAGTGATACACACATTGTATGAATTCTCAGGAGAGCAAAAGACTTCCAGATTGGCTGTCATGGACGGCTTCGAAGGATGAATAAAGAAAGCTGCAGGAACCCTACATCTGCTATATGCTTCCCACTCCACCGAACTATTTAACGAGGAGAAAGTTAAAACTGAAATCATTCTAAATCAAATAAGTGGCAATAATAAGAGTGTTTTACATCAGTGAAAATGTAATAACTAAAAAGTTGAGAAGGATTTGAGAAAGATCCCTCCTATCCACTGCTGGTGAAAATACAGTTCAGGACAAAACATGTGTTAAATGATACTGCCTGTGTGTGTGTGTGTGTGTGTGTGTGTGTGTGTGTGTGTGTGTGTGTGTGTGTAAAGGCATGTACATACTATTTTTTATGTACATACTATTTTTAAAGAAGCAAAAAGATAAAGACACAGTACTGAGTTTGGGAGACAACAGGGAAGAGATAGTACCATCTACTTCACAATAATGATACCATCAACAGAGGCTCTGCAAAGCCTTCTCTTGGCTTCTAGGCTCTTCAGTGCCATTCATTTAACTTCATTGTTGTTGTTGTTGTTGTTGTTGTTGTTGTTGTTGTTGTTGTTGTTCTTCTTCTTCTTCTTCTTCTTCTTCTTCATCTTCTACCTCTTCCTCTTCCTCTTCATCTCCTCTGCTTCTTCTTCCTTCTTCTTGCTTTGCAGATCCTAGCAATAGTTGAATTAACTCTTTTCTCATCTGGTGCTTCAAGCAAAATAGATTGTTTTACAAAGCTGCAAAGGGAGAAAGGGGTTTGTGCCAACCAGAAGAAATCTCATCCCGATCACGTTGTGTGGCAGAGGGAGGCTGGAGGATTTGGAACGGAATGTTTCCAGAGCAAGTGCTGAGGGCCGCTCCCTCCTAATATTCTGTCCCCTCTGCAACCAACACTGACATCTTCTCCACACACTCTACACTTCAGTGGACTTTCCTCATTCTCTAGACAGACAGTAGTGCTAGCGGTTTTCATAATCTCAGTACTCTTCCATCTGTGTCAATCAATATCTAATACAGACATGTTCTACACAGAAGAAAAACTAAAAAGAAAGGAAAGAGACGATGCACCAATAAATGAAGCCCCACTATGTGCTAGGTGATAATTTAGTATTTGTTTATTTATTATTTTTCATTTGTTCTTCACAATGTCTTGTTTTGTAAAAGTTAAATGAGAATGTCAGCCAATAATTATAAGTGCTGAAAGATGAACTCAGTTATGCCTGCTACACTATTTACTTGCTGCTTCCCCTCATGCCAGAAAATAAAAACCTGGAGTGCAAGAACTCTTCAAAATATTTCTGGCTTTCTTCTTGTACTTTCCTAGTCATCTGGAGAACTCAGTTAGGGGGGCTAGCGGTCAGCGCCAGATTTGAAAGTTAGCCTCCTACTGAGTCCAAACCTTCCTCTGGGTCATATCCCACCAGCTACATGGAACAAATTCCATAACACTCTAGAGTAAGTGTCATACCAAGTGGAATTAATGTTGCTAGTACAGCTGAAACACTTTAATGCATACTCTACTGCTTGATTTTTTTAAAGTTACTCTACAACATTAACACATTTCAGATCAGTGTAATAGTATTTTAAGTTTAAAAATTCAGTCTGGGGAAAATGATACCATATAGTCTTCTTGTATTTGGGAATTAAATATTTACTGAGTTGCTTTTGCAACTCATACAAAGGAGCTTTAAAATACTCCTATGAACAAAACTAATAGAGAACCTGATCTGAACACAAGATATGCCACACATTGAACTGTCATCTGGAGGAGAGCTCCTTATTTTATTGAACATCCTGGGTCATCACAGCATAGCTCAGTTCACTGAGCACTTTGACTTCTACATCTCACAGTTTCCTTCATTTCCAAAGGTTCTTAATAGATCGCACTCCTGAGGTCATTCATGCAGCAAATATTCATTGCAACTTCTGGACTGCAGTGCTTTCTGCCATCCCCTTTGCAGATTCGTTCACAGCTCTTACATCTACTGCCCATTGTTATGCTTTTCACCTTAAATATCCCATACGCTTTCCACACCATTGCAATGGTTTTGCTTCTGCAAACTCAGTTTCTTCCACTCTGAAAGGTGCTCCATAGGCAAGTTCAACATAGTGAAAGCAAAGCTGAAGTCATAAGTAGGAGAAAGCAATAAATGTATTTGCATTAGTATTTCTAGAAGGAAGAAGATGGCAGAGTACAATTATTTTCCCAAATTAAACTGGAAATGCAGTTTAACATTATGAAACTCTGGCATTCAAAGTTGTTTTCTCTGTTGATGAAACTGTAATTATACTATTGGGCGATTTAATTAATTTTGTGTTTTATTACACAAGTCCATGAGTCTGCCTAAATAGAGTTAATTTAATGGAATATAAATCAGTTTGTCACTTCTCCAAGAATTTTTGTGAAGGGTATTTGGCTTTAATTTGTAAAGTCTAGTAAACTTCCCACATGATAAAGTTAATCATCCTTCCCTTATATCTTTTCATCTAGAATTCAGGTAAAAAATGAATATTTTTCCCTCATTAACCACTTTGCCTGCAAAATACTAAAATTCTTAGATAAGCCTAAAATTATTAAACCACAGAGACAACCTAAGATGTTCATTAAGTTAACTTCTTCTACATGAAAAAAAAATCAAAGAAATATCAGGAATAGTGCAGAATCAAAAAGCTACTACAAGGCGAGGGATTTAGCCCAGTGGTTCCAGTGCCTGCCTTGCAGGTTCAAGGACCCAGGTTCAATCCCCAGTATCCACATAGAACAATGTCAGGCATGTTGACTCATGCCCAGCAGCAATCACTACCACACAACACTGTGCTAGGAGTGGTGGCTCACACCTGTAATTTCAGAATTCAGGAGGCAGAGGCAAGTGGATTGCTGTGAGTTCGAGGTTGAGCTCAGGGCCAACCTGAACTACAGAAGTGAGACCTTGTCTTAAAAAAAGCTACAACATGGTAAAGGGACTGCATTATGTCATTACAAGTTTATGGATAGAAAGGGTCCTAAGACAATAATCATTTATAAATTCAGTTCTTTAAAGAACAATGTTATTTGTTTCTTTTACCTTTCACCCAAATGCCATTTCTATGCCAGAATCTTTGCAAATAGCTGTAGAAAGTTATTTTTGTTATAACTTAAATCTCAATCAATGTCCCCCAAGACCCTTGTGCACTCAGAGGCAGGGTTTGTGGAGGGTGACTGGACCATTGCCCCTCCAGTTGACTTGCTGTTAGTTTATCTGGAGGGAAGAGGCAGGTTCCTGGGATACAGCTCTTCCATTTCTCTCTTCTCTCTCACATCTCTGGCCACCAGGATGGGAGCAGCTTTATTCTACTGTCATTCTGGCATGCTGTCACTCCCTTGGAGCCACCCAACTATAGACAGTAACTGTGAATGCAGACAAATCTCTCCTCCTTTACGATGTGAGTGTTGGGAATTTCATCCTGGTAACAAGAAAGGTGACTAGAACGTATTTCTAAAATGCGATTCCAATCCACTAACTTCACAACACTTCAATTCCTACTCCATGGTTTCTTATAACATATCTCTCCCCCTGTGTCCATCACTCTTTCTCTCTTTCCCCCTCTCTCTCTCTCCTTCTCTCTCTCCATCTCTGTTCTCTCTGTCTCTGTCTCTCTATGTGTATGTGTGTGTGTTTCTGTCTCTCTCTGTCTTTCATCACATGGTTACCCTTTTCAATAACTTCATCAAGTAGTTAAACAAATTGGGTGACTATCACTTTACAGATTCGAACACTGAGACCTGAAGAAGCTGAGTGACTTTGAGAGCAGTTTATTGTAGGATAAACGCTGAAGGAATGGAGTCTAGGAGGCTAATCTTCATTCCTGGTTTATCTAGTTGTATGATCCTGAATTAGGCACTTCATCATTCATCAGACCATTTTCCTTAAAACAAAGTGCTAGTATAAGTTAACTGTAAGATGTTTTCCAACTTTAAATTCACAGCCTCACTGACAACGGCACAATCTGTAACAGAGAGCAGATCTGCAGTCCCCCAAGACAGAATCTGTAACAGAATACAGCTCTTCAGTTCCTCATCTAGTCTTTCTCCACTGCCCAGATCAATAAACCCTAAAGGGATAGGAAAAGGTCCTTTATGTCTCAGTGCAGCACAATTTTTCACCATTTCACATCAGCAGGGTCCCCTCGTTCATGCAGAGAAAAGGGTAGACTGTACTCAGTCTCATTAGATCTTGATTAATGTAGCACCACTATTCTATTTTTGTGAATTGGTATTTATTTTTATAATTTTTAAAATATATTAATTTCAAATAAAAGAGGTCTCAAAACATCAAATAACGCACTTACTGTGACATCATTAAGAACTTCTCTGAGAACCTGACTCTGATATTTGACTGACCTTCAACTAATAAGTGAATCCCTCTGGGTCTTGGTCCTTACAGTGAAGAAGTTAGTCTAAATATATTTCTGATATTTTTGTAGATTTGGAAAGTGTTTGCAGTTACTTTTATCAATAGTCACAAAGATGACAGAAATGCCTGTTTTTGTCCTAAAGAAACACACACAAAGGGGGTAAAGGAAATAGCATGCATCTAATCTCTGCCAGAAGAATGGATGCAAAGGATAGATATGTGAATGGTTTATGTGAGCATTCAGTGAAAGCCCTTCTCCATGGTTTGTGGGAATGTAGACTGGTACAACCACTATGGAGATCAGTGTGGAGATTCCTCAAAAAGCTAGAATTAGAGATCCCATTTGACCCTGCTATTCCCCTGCTAGGCATATACTCAAAAAAATTAAAAGATTCATATCTTAGTGACATATGTGCACCAATGTTTATAGCTGCTCAGTTTGTGATAGCTAAATCTTGGAAACAACCCAAATGTCCATTGACTGGAAACTGGATAAAGATGTGGATTTTTTTTAATAAAATGGAATATTACTCAGCCATAAAGAAAGATACGTTGGAATCATTTATATGCAAATGGATGTACATTGAGGACATATTCATAAGTGAAAATAAATAGGACACAGATATATAAATACCATATCATTTCGCTATTATGGGAAGCTGAAGGTGAAAATGAGTTGCAAAATGTATGATAGGTATTGTGAAAAAGGAAGAAAATGTTTAGAGGGAAAGAGGGTTAAGGGAAAGTAAAGAAGGGGGAAGATGTAAAGTTACAAAAAGGAAACAAAGCTGTGTGTTTGGGGGTGTGGTCTGTAGGGAGGACAAGGGAAAGGGGAAAAAGTGAATATCAAGATTTATTATACACAGGTACAAATTCTCCATGATTATGATCACAATGTATGTATAAATGTACCAAGAAAATCAAATTTTTGAAAAAGAGAATGTCAGGAGCTACAGGCAAAATAGACCAATAAAACTGTCTTACTTGCCTTCTGGGGCTCTTTTCAAGTGTTTTGCGGGGGATGGAAAGAAAACTAAGCAAGAACTTGGGCAATGAAAAGCATCCTCCCAATGAAAACAATAGTGTGTGACTAACCCCCAGTCTCTCAATTGTGTTCCGAGTATGGCTCTCCAGGCCAAACTGTCATGGGCACTATGACTCTTTGCTGCCTCACTCAACGAAGGTGTTTGCTATCAGTATATCCACGCCTGTCTAACAGACACTAGCCATAGAGCGCATTTTCCCCATCTAAGAAGAGCCTGGACCTGCCTGACAAAATTTAAGTCCACAGTCCAGAAAGGGAGGGATTTATTTGCATTTGAAAGAGTTACCTATGGTACCAAAAATCATTTCTTCCATGCCACTACAAGTTAAGTGGGAAAGACCAAAAGTAATTAGAAAATACCTCTGTAAAATGTGAGGAACCAATAGTTCTGTGCAGTGCTTTAGAAATTCACCTATTGAGCATAAAATATTCAGTTAGGCTTTGTGGAAACAAAATATTCTCCACTCTAGCTGTGACAGTCTGTGATTGCAAGTATGCCCAGAGGAAAGCACCCCAATTTTGGCAAGCTAACATGATTAGATTGTTGGATGGCTTATCTATTACTGAGGAGAAAGGTGACGCAATTGCAACATTAGAAACTGTTGGCAAATAAATAAATACAAAATGTTACTCCCATCAAACTACATATTACCCAGTAAATAAGAGGGTAGTGTGGATTAAATAATATTCCTCATATTTTTCCCCAATGAGAATTATATCATGTCATATACTGGTACAAATTCTCAATGCTGAATGTGACCATGATGTGTATCTATCTATCTGTCTATCTATCAATCTATCTATCTAGATAGATAGATAGATATAATGTAACAATAAAGGTTGAAATTGTTAAAAATAAATAAATAAATTTTTTAAAACAAAAAATATTAATATGTCTCATAAAGTCAAAAATGTATTTCTTCTTGTAATTCATTTAATACTGTTTCATAGATTTGCACATACAAAGCTATGAGTAAAAGAAAAATCGACTGTTTTTTCTTTGGTTTGGTTTTTTTTTTTTTTTTTCTCAGAATCAAGCAGACCAGAAAAAAAGTGATGTTTCTCGGCCTGTCGAATTCTTCTTTCACCACGATTCACTGATGCCTGGTATGTTATGGCTGGCCCGGAAGAGAAGCAGATGTCATTCCAATAAGACCTTTGTTTCCTTGAACCTGCAGGTCCATTCATCATTTTTGTCACACTCCGAGCATACAGAGCCACTGGGACCAGACTTGAGGTCCCACAGCCTTGGTGAATTCTAAAAGGATAGGCAGATTATTGCCAAAGAAATCACTCAAGCTACAGCAACTTATGAACCAAAAAATAGTAATAAATAACAACAACATTCATTCACTATTACTATGCCCAATCCAGAGGTTAATGGCTTAATCAGCTACTACCAGGATGGACCAGAATTCTCACCGCCCTTACAAAGATTAAAATTTCTTACATTAGATTTCTCTCACCACATTGTGTACGACTGGATAAAGAGGTGTTGGGGGGTTCAATAAAACTGTGTGAAATAGCTTGGCTCTTAATTTTCTCCACTGGCAAGACGTAAGTCAGTAGACATGGGTTCTAACGTGGACATGTACAACCTACATAAATCATTAATTACTTCATGCTTCCTCTTCTTCAATTCTAAAGTGACTTACACAACCCAACCTCTCTCTCTCCCCAGTTCAGAGCTGAAGTTACATCTTGAAAAATGCCTGCTGTGCACCATTCCAAATAATTATCCTTTTTTTGTTAAAGGTTGGCACAGAAATAGCCCTTGGGACACATGGAAAGAAAACCTTGCCATCTCATATTTGATTTCAACAAATGATGACCACACCATTGTGCATTGTAACAAGCCACTTAATATTTTACAGGTTAGTAGCTTCCAACAGTATCTGATATTGACTGTTGGTCCAAACCCTTTTGGAAGAGGTGACAGAAAGTGTTCGCTAATAAACAGCAGGCAATTCCCTCCCAACTTGTGTTCATAAATGGCTTGAGAGTGTTCAAATTCCAGTTCTTCTCCATTCTGGGAAGCACCATTCTCTCTGCACAGAAATGGCAACCCAGAATATGAGGCTACGCAGATGGTGGACAAAAGGAGGAAAGTCTGTTCTCATTTTGAGCTGAAATACTCTGGCTTGGAAATAAAGCTTTACCTTTCACCCTTCTGTTAAAGCTGTAACAGCCCCGATTTCCATTAAAAGATCCACTCATTTCATTTTTCAATGATGCCACAAGGGACAATAGAACCAAAGGTATTCACCAAGACACAATACACAGAGCATCAGTCTTCTTCATGCATAGAATATTACGCCAACTGAATAAAGTCTTAGGATTAGTCTTTTTTTTAAAGGCCAGGGTTGATCTTTAATTTAAGCCAATTTATCTTCTTTTCAGCCCTGTACCACAGTTCCATGAACATTATTTAATCTCCTTTTATTATATGTAGATATAGGAGCACTGATGATATGGGTCATGGAATAATTCATTGACTCCTTTAGGATCTTCACTGATTCACATGCAGCCTTATTCCAGGGGACAATTACTTGTGATAATCAAAGGCATCAACTTCTGGCCAACCCTGCTGGCCCACTATCCATTCTACAGTGCATGGCTACTCAAATTATGAAATTGTTAACACATGTTACACTTCTAAGACCCCACTTTTGAATGTCTTTGTCTTTTGGATTTAGCAAAAAATCGGACTTCTACACAATCTCTTCATATCTCCAGTCTGCATCTCTGAAATCTGATGCACTATGAGCGGTGAAGAGGCTCCTGGGAAAGATGACTGCAATAGCTCCCAAGAACAGAGAAATGCAAAGTTTACAAATCGTTCGGCATTGTTTATTAGAGATAGAAACTTCGGCTCATTGTTTATTAGAGATAGAAACATTACAATTCTTGTGAACAGTGATTGCTACAAAAGTAGACTTGTACTTTCCACTTTTACCAAGAGCCAGAAATGACCTTCTGAAGCCAATTTTTCTCTTTTGAAATCATCCTTTTGCATTCATTCATCATTTGGGGTACATTATAACCAGAGGAAGGATAGGAACATTTGGAGTCAGAAAGGGACTAGTAGCCAAAACACATGTCATCAGAGGTCTTTTCCTTCCTTTCCTGTCAATTGTCCTGATTCTGCCACCTCCTCTGTTGGGACAAGCTAAACGTGGAATTGAACTCAGTGCTTGGAAGAGCCAAAGAACTGTGATTTCTTTTTTAATCAGGAATTGAACTCAGGTAGGCATGATTTCACTGAGCTACATCTCCAGCCCTAGAGTGAACCTCTTGCTGAATATTGACTCTGGAAGCAGGGACCAGGTTATTTTCCAAGCCTCAGATCAAGCCATTTCTCCAGGCTGGTGCAGCCCCACAGTGCCATTAACTAATGAATCAGTCAGTCTTTTCCTATCAATTTTTCTCACAACTGGCTGAGTCCTGCCCAACTCTCATTTTTAAAACATTTAACAGATTGTTAAAGGATGGAGAACAGGGAATGTTCTGGAGGCATGAGGATCCTGAATGCACAGTGAGAACAGGAGCATAAAAGAGAGACAGATGCTCTTCTTGGCTACAGGATTCTTTCCATTATCACAGCCTTTCATTGAGACTTATCATCTACCTTGCTCACTGAGCCACATGAATATTGAGCAGGATGTGTGGTGCTCAGACAATTGATCACTCAAGCCGGGACCCTTTGGAAAAGAAGAGAAGGTATTTTTAACATAGACAATAGGCATAAACTTGACCTTCCTAAGTCACCAAGATGAATTCTTACTTCAAGCAGTTTAGCCATGGTCACTGAATAGACAGCACATATCTACTCAGAGAGAAGATTAATATTCTTTCTTTCTTTTCTTCTTCTTCTTCCTCTTTTTTTTTCTACCAAGAATCAAATTCAGAACCTTGTGCCTGCTTGGCAGGTATGGTGTCACTAAGCTAAATACTGAACCTGGAATTATTATTTTTTACAAACAAACACAATAATAATGTAGAAACTTTTGAAAAAACAATCTCACTTCTTTACTCAGTAAACAAAATATTCTTCCAAAGATAGAAAAACTTGGGCTGACATTGGTCTGCTCATCTTTCCAAAATAATTTGTTCAGTTCAAGGTTAGTAAGAGAAAGAAACTTCTACTGCTGTTGATAAAGCCATCTGTGCTTTGGAAACGGCTGACAGGTGTCTCCAGAAGAAGCAATCAAAAGTCATTAAGGATCGAAATCATGACAATTAAATATGGGGATCTATCAGGGTCTTATTATCCAAATTGCAGTGAAAAGAATTCAAACACCCTCTCTCTCAAAGAAAAGAACAGTCTCTTTACTTTCAGCATCTCCTGCTGCATGGTGCTATTAAAATTCCCAAACCCTAATTCCTGGGTAATCTACAAGAAATAATAAGCAAAAGCAGTACATGTTAATTGGAAAAAGTGAGAGTCCCAAAACCCTTCCACAAGCATCTTCTTCTCGCATTGCAGATTTTCACCCAAATTGCTTTAATATCTAAGGAAATGAATTCTGGGAAGACTTGGCATTTTTAAAAGTTCAGAGTTGAAAGCACACATTCTATAAATAAGTCTACAATGTAGTGCTAAATGGTTTATTTCTGATTTCTTATTTCACCAACTCAGAACTAGGCATAAAAATATAGGGTCATAAAATGCTTAAAAAGTAGATTACTAGAAACTAATAGAAGACATTATTATCTATTGAGCCAATGATGGGTCAAATGGCATTTTGAATTCTTGCAGAGGATATGAATATGACCTTCATGTATACCATTTACAGAAAGCAATTTTATTTACATTTTTAAATCCACATAAAGGTGAAAGATGATACTGCTGCAAAATGGAACATTTAGTTTTTTGCCCCAAGGCACAACTAAGCACTCCCAAGGTCAAACATAGTACAGGACTGAAATGAAGCCAGACGAGGCCTCATCTTCTGCCAAAGGACTTCCACTTTGGACAGGAGTATTGTGGATTTAATCTTACTCTTTACAAATAGAAGATTTTCCAGATTCCACATTGACTGAGACATTTTGAAAAATAGTTTGTGAGCATTTTTCTCCTTTATTTTTAAACCACACATCCAGATACTATTTTAACTATTGC
The DNA here is from genome assembly GCA_004026965.1 of Petromus typicus. Classification (NCBI taxonomy): domain Eukaryota; kingdom Metazoa; phylum Chordata; class Mammalia; order Rodentia; family Petromuridae; genus Petromus; species Petromus typicus. The sequence goes on along the minus strand of PVIR01001453.1, from coordinate 109,444 downwards.
ACATGAAGCTAAGCAGATTGTTAAAAGTATTTTGGTCTGCATTATTGTGCAAGGATTTCACTCTTAAAAGAACGTGGATTTGCATCTCCCTCTTCTATTCCTTGAGCTCTCGGTAAGACAAAATTCCCAAGAATAAATGTCCCAGGAAAACTATAGTTTCTATGTCACATGACTGTTGAATCGCTCCTGAGTAAATGCTCCTCCTCTCGCCCATCTCTGCCTGGCTAACATGGCAAATAATTTCTAAAAACACATGGATGATAGAGATGTTACAGGTCATTTTAACTCAACCAACAAAACAAAGAACTGAGCCTGCCACTCTCTCACTCTCTACCTGGCCTAGAGGTACAGAGGTCAGCTTTCCGATAGGTCACTCAATGGCTGTGAGATTCCAAAATGCTGGTGTCCTACACTTCATCAGCCAAACCTACAGCCTGTCACTAGGATCACACCTGTGCTTGTTGATCTTATGTTTCATTTGAAAAGAAGCTCCAGAAAATAAAAACAGTGTCTACTAAAACTACCAAACTACAGTAGCATCAACAGCAGTGTAATGTACACCCCAGTCCCCTAACAAGGCTTCCTAGAAGATGAGAGAAACTTTGCTGGAAATGAAGAGACACAGAGCTACTTTTTAAAAAATGAGTAAATGTGGCTTATTTCCCTATCTCACTATTCATTGTGCCTGTATGTGTGCACACACACAAATACACCACCGAACACACATCACATGGTATGAACTAAGAAAAGCCCGGGCTCATGAAAAAGACTTCCTGAGACAGCATCGTATTCCATTTCACCAATCACACCCTCAGCATCTCGATTATCACCTCATCCATGAAATTGTATACTACTAATATTACTTGGATGGGCATATTAGTATAATATATTAGTAATATTAATAGAAGTTCACTAATATTAACAGTACCTATCATCTCATAGGGCTATTAAAAGGACTAAATGAACTAAATGATAAGTGAAGAGTGGCTTGAATGGGTAGACAAGTGAGTACTTGGTCCAGTGTGTTTGAGGTCTGCAGAAAGAGACACAGACAGACACAGAGAGGGAGGAAGGGAGGAAGGACAATGCTAACATTCTGGCACAATGCTTAGCTCAAAATGTGAACAGGAAGCTGGAACAGTGTAAGTTTATAGTCATCTCGACACCTTTTTCACTTGCATTTCAAATCCAAGACCCATAAGTAAGTTTCTGTGGATGAATTCTTGAGTATCCACTGCAGTGCCTCATGTGTGTGTAAAGGCTGACAGAACAAACTAGATCAGCACATAACATAACACAGATGCTGCGTCTTTCATTCTACCAAGCTAATTTATCTCATCCTTCCCAAAAGTTAATGGACACATCCAGGTTTTCTGCTAGAATAAATTTCATTAGAGAAAAGTCACCTGCATTCCTTGGCCAAATGTTCCTGGATTTTAAAGCTCAGTAGGCTGTAAGTTTTTATTACACTGTGCTCAAATTTAAAGTGTTAAAAGTAATTAAAAGCAAATACTGCTCAGAAATTAAAATGAGATCTTAATAAATGTCCTTCGTATTTGCCACTCAATATTAAAATATCACAAGGATTCTCACATCCTTTAGGCAATTTATTCATTAAAGCTGTTGCTTTATCTCATTTCCATGAATGCTTGACTGGTGGCTATAGACATGGTTATCTCCGAGCTTTAATCCCAATGGCTCTTTCCGCAGTGGCTCCTGGGCCCACTTGGTGTCTGCATCACAACCCAGTGGCTGACAGAAGTAACAACCTCGTCGTATTGGCTGATCCTAGAGTACAATTAGTCCTGTGGTTACTTCTGTGAGGGTCATGCTGTGAGCACATGGCACCTGACCCAGAACCTCTCCTCTCCAAAAAGTAGCAAGTTCTTTGTTTTTTAAAAAAATGTCATTCCCCAGTGCCATGTCCAAGTCACCTTCCTAAATTTTTTGTAAGGTATTAACATGGTGAAGCTTGGATAATAACCGTATGAGCTAGAAAGAAGTCAGCACCACTTTATATCTAGGAAAATTAAGTTTTTGAGAAGTTATGCTTGTCCCATATTACAGAATTAAGGGACTGCTTTACTATTATCATCCTCTTTTCTCCTAAGATTTCTTTCCACTGTTTCTTCTCATAAAAATGTATAGCAAAGGATCTGAGAAGGATATAAATGCTGGGTTGACTGATGCTCAAATGGATGTACCTTGAGCATGTCCTCATAAGCGAAATAAACAGGTCACAGATATGTAAATATCATATCTTTTCTCTGGTATGAGAAAATGAAATGGTAAATGAGTTGTAGTATGTATAGTTGATATCATGAAGCAGAAAATATTTAAAAAGAAAGAGTGTAAGGGTAGATAAGGAGGGGAAAATGAATGTGGTAATAATAAAGAAAATAGAAAACAAAGATTGTGTATATAGGGGGTGGGGGAGGCAGGGTGGGGGTAAAGGGAAAAAATGACAATCAAGTCATGTCATATTCTGGTACAAACTCTTACTGTTGAATGTGATTATGATGTGCATTCATAATGTACCAATAAAGATAATTTTTTTAAATTACAAAAAAAATTTTTTTTTTTTAGGTTTTTTGAGACAGGGTCTTGCTTTGTGGTTCAGGCTGGCCCTGAGCTCAGCCTCAAACTCACATCACAATCCTTCTGCCTCTGCCTCCCGATGCTGGGATTACAGGCGTGAGCCACCACGCCCGGCACTGTGGTATGTGGTACTGGTTGCTGCTGGGTGTGAGTCTCCACACCCAGTATTATTATGTGGTTACCGGGGAATCAAACCCGGGCCCTTGCGCTTGCGAGACAGGAGCCAGAACCACTGAGCTAACTCCCCGGCCCCTAAATTACAAAAAATTTTAAAAATAAAAAGAGCCCATTTTGTCACTCTCGTCTTCACTGGAGCTCAGAAATCACTGTCTCCTCATCACCTCATTTTGGTACCTGGTCAAGTGCCACATTACACACCTGAGTGGAAGCTGAATGATGCTTTTTGGAAAGATAACAGTGCTTTTCAGGGATGTGGGTCCATCTTTAAAGACCCCCACTGCTTTCACCATCACTCAAGAAATGAGGGAAGGACTCTCTGTCTGTACCAATACACTGGCCACACAATAATTAGACTCATTCTTAAGGTGAAAGAGTTCCATGAAGAATGCAAGGCAGGATTGAGCATCCCAGGCCTAATCATTCCAATTTCATGCTTCCATAGTCCAGGTTATCTACTCCGGAGGCTTTGATACAAAAGTGATAGCCCAGCTCCCATGTGCTGATGCTCAGCCCTCCGTTAGTTTCAACATGCCTAGAAACTGAGACCCTCTCTTTGATGTGGTTGATCATCATTTTGCCTTGTCAAAACCAAAGAAATAACCTTGACAATCTAACTTGAGGCACTCAGCATATTTCTTGGGAAAGAGGGGAAAACTCTGCCACATTCTGTAAAACCTGCACATCGATATAGCAGTTGTTTTACATCAAGAACAGAGAAATAGTACACTGACCATGCATAAATAATTTCCTTTCATATACCATGGTTGGTATCTTTCTCTGCATTAAATTCTGTATAACTATAAGTGATGGTGCCCTGCACAAGAATCTACCTACAACTTACTGAAAAAGATATTGCAGTACAGGTATTCTGTGCTTTCAATTGCAGAGATTATGTAGACAGCCCCTTTACCAACCCTGCAGCTGCTCCACAAACAAATCACAGGGCATTATCCTGCAAATGGGCTTGGAAATTAAATTTGAGATTAGTGATGGCCTCTTCACTGAAAATCTCTCTAAGAGAAAGTAAGGTCCTTCACAAAACCCCACCCACAATTTTAAGAGCTTTCCACTGAGAATTGGAGGGTGTCTCCAAGGAAGGTTGCAAGTTAGTTGAGCAGTTTCTAATGCAGGTTAGGAGTACTGTTTCTAATTTAGAGATACAGTGTGAATGTTTATTCAGAGAACAAGAAAAGAATATAATTATTGCAGTTAACATTGAACTGAGAAGGTATTGAAGATATTACCTGGGATTTTTGCCATGTCCAATTCTCAGTCCCATAAGGCAAAAGAAAAAAATTCTTCCTTCCCCCCCAAAAAGAATGTATAGTAAAGAAAAAGAACTCTCATGATAGGAATTATAGCATTTCTTAGTGTTCTACAAAGCAGGAAATAGAATAAGTGAGAAAAATGAAGCTTTTGATTTGCATTTAAAAGGAAAGAATGAGGACCTCGAGTTTTTCCAAATTTCGCCTGTGAAAAACAAGAAGATATTTGCTTTTTAAAATGTGACTGCATTCAGAAAGTCCTTCTCCAAAGTTTAATACTGGAATGTAAACCTTTGTCCATTTACTTATTCCAAAATGCACATGAAAATTAACACTATACAACTCCAGTAAATACAGTGTGGCCTATTGTAGGCAAAATAATTAAACAAAGCTGGAAGAACTTCCCCTCCTCATTTACAACCTTAAGGTGACCCATGGATCTCTTTATAGTCTAGAAAGGCTAAGTATATGTTTCCTGAAGTTTTGACTGTGCACTTTGGACATTACCTTGGAATCTTAGAAAATTTTCTCATGATGTGTCAATTGTGTAAAGGAAGGGGCAGCTTCTCGCTGAGAGCATCAGTCCATATAAATGAGCAATAAATTTCCACTGCATTGTCAAACTCACTCAAAATAATCAAATATTTCACCGAACCATTTACAAATATCGATTGTGCATGAAACTTGTCTTTATATTCTTCCTATTTTAAATAGACGTGATATTTTATAAGGGTCTCACAAGTAGAAGATTGGGAATGTGAAGCAGTCCATTAATTTTATATAAGCTGTTTTATATACCTGCGAGCCTCTAATAACAGCCAGCTGCAAGGTTATAAGGAGAGGAATCATTTTCTAAAGTTCAGCCAGAGTATTGATACATAATGAAAAGTCCAGATATCATGCCAGTAATTCCTCTTTACCAATATTGCTTCCATACTATAGCTGAAAATACTGACAGAAATAGGATGACAATGTGTTCCCAATCTATCAAGGAAATAATACTGCTAACTCCAATGTGGAATTTCAAAGCCAATAACTTAGGAAAACAAAAGAATTTGCCACAGTAATTTCCCATGAATTCCTTCAAACCTTTGTAGTGAGGGCTCTATGTGCGTGCTGTGTGTGCGTGTGCTTAATGTAACAGTGAAAATGACTTGTCCACACCAAGGAAATTTCTCCAAGCCCTTCTCTGACAGTTTTTCTGCCAATAGCTTTAAGAGAAGGACATAGTGTCTTCATTTATTTCAGTCTATGACTTTGAATTTTATTAAAATTTCTGTCAATTTGCATCATGGTATCTTGGCGTTGGCTCTGACACTGTGTGAATTTCTGCACTGTAGTAGATTGGGGACAAAAAAAAAAAAAAAAGAAAGAAAAATGCTGGAAAAGTTTAGGATCTGCAAGCTCTTTCCAGACAGCACTCTCTGCTCACCTTCCTGCATTTAACTTCACTTTACCATTGTGTACCTTTCTGGTGAGTGGTTAGCCTTGCCTTTGGTTCATCTAACTTAATAGATGCTAGTAAATGTCTTTTTCACTTTATTGAGATCTCTCTTTAGAAAGTTATGACTATGGGATCTGACCTAGGAAACATGATCCTTTAGACTGGAGAAAAGTAAATTAACAGATATTTCTCTAAACATCAAAGTGAGCTTTTTACTTCAGTGGAAGCACTTCCTTAATTTTCCTTTCACAGCACGCTACATAAAAACAGATACAAAACTCTCCTCTGGATGCCTGTTACACATTTCTCACAGAGCTTGATTAGAAAGCCTGCAAAACTGAAGCGGGTGAGAAGAAATAATGGTGGGAGATCACACAATGCTGACACTTTTCTCCCAGCGTCTAAGACAGGCAGGAAACGAAGGCACTCAGGTAATCCCTGGACCCCAGGAAAGGCTGGCTCCGGGGAAAAGAAATCCAACGAGAAGGGCAGATACTATCAGTATCTGAATGCCTGGAAGCCCACGATTTTTAATTTTGTTCTCATTAATGTTAATATAATTATGATAATTTTCCCGCAATGAAAGAATTAGGCCTTTATTTAAAGTTCCACATCCAATTTCTCTGCAGCAGTTAATCAGCTGTGGTAGGGAAGCATCTGCCAGATGTGGAGCGCGCGCGCCCGCACACACACACACACACACACACACACACACACAGACATCCCTCAGGTGACCATAAGATCTAAGGCCCTGCAAGGAACAATGACAACATCCGCACAGGAACACAGTTGTCTCCGAGCAGCTGACTCCGGGACGTCAGCAACTTTTAAAAGTGAGAAATACTCCGCGGAGAAAAGTAGGAGTAACGGGAAAGGCTCTCCATCCAGCAGCAGGACCCTGTCAGGACCATCACCTCCTCCCTGTCCCAGGCCTGGGAAACTGCGGAGGGCTGGCGCGCAGGTGAAAGGCAGTAGTCCTACAGGGCTGGACCTGGACCCAAGCTTCGCATCCACTCCCTTCCCACTCCAGGCCGAATGCCTCTTCGCCTCTTTGCTCACGCGCCCGAGGCGGGACCTGCTCTCTTGGGTAGGCGGGGCGCCACCCTACCGAGTCTCCGCTCCTGTAACCCAGCGGAGCCCCACAGGCCCGGCGTCCCGAAAGCCCTGAGCTGAGGCGAGAAAGGACCTCACTTCCTGGCAACCTTCGCCTTTGACACAGACAACCCCTAGCGCCAGCGCTTGGTACTATCCGGCTTATTTCAGGGAGGGACTGCGTACACTTTCAGCGACAGCAGGGTCCGCCCTACGGCGCACAGAGGCCCGGGGGGAGCGAGGGGCAGTGGCCAGAGCCCGGAGCGGGGAGGGAAGGGGGTGTCTCGCCGTTGGTCTGGCCGTTGTTGTTTGGTGAGTAAATACACGGAGGCTCCCCGCCCGCCCCGTCCCGACTCTAATGATGATAGATTCCATCCTGCATCCGGCCCCACGCTGGCGAGCCGCGCTACAGAAAATAATGAGGCCGCGTCCCCATTCGTCTGCATTAAAAGCGAGCGAGGCACTTTCGATAGCAAATATATCGATTCTTTTGCCCTGGCCGTGGTTTGTCTTGCCCCCCGTGAATAATTACTGCTCCTTTACAAATTCATAATAATTAGGCTTTTCCCCACCCCACCTTGCGTACCCCTCCTGCTGCGCGCCCACATTTAAAGGAGCCCAAGCGTGGAAGAGGGCGTCCGCCTGGCTTCAGTCCTGTTCCGAGCGGGAAGCAGGAATACTCCTCCCCTCGCGATGTTACTCTTGAGGGGAAGCTGTTTTCCCTCTCCGTGCCTCAGTTTCCCCGTCTGTCAAAAGAGGCATTTACGTGGCCAGAGAGTTCCTAGCCCTATGTTACACGGTGATGTAGGTTTCTGTTTGGAAGAGACGTAGATTCAATGAACTGAGTGGAAGAAGAGGAGCAGGGGAAGGAAGAGCAGGGGAAAGGGTGGGTCTCTGCTTGGCCTAAACTGAGTGATGGTCACGTGACTGCACAACCCTGGGACAGGGGTACAAATCGTGGGATTCGACCTAGGGGTCTAGCGATCAAGCTAGATTTCGGAACGTCTACAGGCGGGTGGATCAGCGCTGTACGACCTGAGGACAGAGCCCCGCGGAGGGGCGGGCGGGGCAGAGCACGGGCGCTGGCCGCGGTGCTGAGAGTCGCTCTCGGGGCCCGAGCGCGGACCCGCTGATCGCTCGGCGACCTCACACCCGGGCTGGCGACTCCCCAGAACGGCCGCTGTGCTGCTATCCCTCTGTCCCACTGTCCCGCCTGCCGACCCTGGAGCAGTGCTTCGGCGTGGGCCGAGGTCTGGATGCCCGAGCGCTGGGCGTAAACCTCTCGGATTTCTTGAGCTCACCAGGGGCTCACAGAAGACAAATGCATTTGCTGTGGCTGCAGCGACGCCGGCTGGGAAACTCGCCTTCCGCCCGCACACTGAGGCCTCAGGAAGCGGACAGACTCCGTTTCCCAGCTGAGGGCACAAAGCCTACGTCGAAGAAAGTTCCTAGCTTCTCCTCTGGCCGACGACTAGTCTTTGCAGTTGACGGGGGGAGGTTAAGACCTAGGCTCGAGGCGCGGCGCCTCCCTTGGTCCCTTGGCGCCCAGGGCCAGGCCGCTCAGATCCCTAGAGTACGGGTCCATTTTGGGGTGAAGATGAGGCCCGTGGGAATAGGTTCGGCTGGGACTGCAGCCCCCACCCCCCGCGACCCGGCCTCTAAAGCAACTTCCACTCTCTTCAGCAACAATTTGTCTAAATGAGGAAAAAGAAACTACAAGAAAAGACTCGCGGTTCTCCATTCTTATGCAGATGAGGCGCTGTGCGATGGCCGCGGCCTGGTCTCTCCCTCCGCAGCGTATTTCCGGCTCGGAAGAGTCAAATACCCGGGTTAATTTACCAGAGGGTGGAACTGGCACCGCTTTTCTCTTGCCCGACCCAAGAGGCACGTGCTCCCCCTTGATGTCACTGCGAGTGCACCGCGCGCTCCAGGCAGCGCTTTCCGGCCTCCATTGCCCACATCAGGTTCCAGGCACTTTCTGCGCTGAAGGGCACCGAGCCAGGAGTGCCCTGCGGCGCCCCACCCCGCGCGCGCAGCCCCCTCCGACGCCGCAAATAAAATACAGGAGGAAACGCTGTTTACAAAGTCGGTAATTAAGTTCTCAGCCCGCAGCAGAGAAGCGGCGCCCGTCAGAAGTTCAAACAACAGCCAGAAACCTAGGAGGGCAGACGGCAAACTTGGAGAACGGCAGACGCGCTCTTGGGCGCGTGAGGGGGCACGAGGAGCCGCCAATATATATCATCTCAATAAAAAGCTGCTCTTGGAAAGCCTGCGCAGTAATTGAGTCGGGCGCGCTTTTCTGATCTGAGTTGGCATTTCCTCATCTCGAGCTGACAGAGCCAACTCAGGAAATTGCTGGTAATATTCATCGGGGGAGCACTTTCATTAAACGTAATTCATTCGACTTTCACAATAAATTGAGTGACATCCTTACAGCGGAACCTTTTTATCCTTGATTAAGTGCTTGCCAAGCTTTGGTTTCTCGCTTTATTGTCACATTCCTTCAAGCAGAGTCGTCAACATGCCAATCGGCTGCAGAAAAATGCGTGCACTATGTTTACCACGCTCCGGGAGGGGCTGGTTCTGACACGGAGAAAAAGAGCTGGTCGGCAACTTGACTAGCGGATAAATCAAGAGCACAACTTGCAGCGAACTCGCCGCGAGCCCAGACAAATGATGGCAAGGACAGTGTCCGAGGCGAGAGCAGGACCGACCTGGCGACCCAGCTGACTGGAAAACCATGGGCCCCAAGGAGCCGAGTGGACCGATTCCCAGACCACCTTAAAAAGGTGCCTAGTCAAGGTCTTACAGTGAAGTCTGAAACTCCTGAACGAACATGGTGCCTTCATTTCAGAAAAGAAATGTTCGCTTTCTAAGTTGACACTCGGCAGCAAGCAAACTTTCAGAGCACCCATGGCTGAAGAGAGACAGCAGCGAGCAGCAAGGGTCCTTTGCTCGCTCCAGTTCTCTTTGACTTCTGATAGCAAAGCCTCAGCAAGAGAATTCACTGAGTGCTCTTCAGATCTGGGCTCCAGGTGGAAAAGCAAAGCACCTTAGCATTTCCATACTGGGCAAAAAGGGAAAGAACCCCACCCCCTTGCCAATGGGTAGCCCCTTCCTCACTCCATTCCCCACCCCCTATAAAATCAAAGAAGCCCAGAAGAGAAAATTGCTTATTTGAAAAAGCAATATCCAAATGCTTTCATCACTCAAATGCCCTTTTGAAAATATTGTTGACGGTGGTTATTACCCGGACAATGCTGTCAATTTCTGTAGTTTGCAGAAAATCTTCCCTCAGATGGAAAGTAGGACATCATGCATCTATCTCAAAAAAACCAACCAATTTCTCCACCACCGGATATAGTTTTCACACAGACAACACTTTCATTAAGAGGGAGATAGCCGTCAACAATTCAAAGCCAAATAGAAACCAACTTTGCACAAAGAGGAGCCATGAATTTAATAGCTTTCTGGGAAAATACTGCTAACAGAGTTGGAGCAATTCGGTTCCTCTCCTCTCCTACTGACAGCCTTCCGGGAAGCTATCACTGCAAGGCCCCAGAACAAGAGGACACTGTGGCTGTGGGGCAGACAGGCAACCTGTCCAAGCGATCCTCTGATCAGATTGGTGCTTCCCTGGCCAGAGGAGAGTTGAAAGCTTGAGTAAAATGCAGAAACAGTGGCCATTTCCCCTTCTCCCTCCCCCAAGCTCTGTGGCACACACCAGAAATGATGCTTCATGCTGTTGTGCTAGGCCCCTACAAAACTCTAGGTTTAATGCTGTAGCTGAAAGGCTGGTTAGAATAGGGACATTTCAGTACTGCAGTCTTAGTAGTAAGTATTTAGTAGACATTGTTAAGTAGCCAGATCATTTGATTTATTTATTTTAAGGAATAAGCTCAAGTTGATTAAAACTTTCAGTGGGCAGCTGGCTGAATTTTCAAGAGAAAGGAAATACACGTGTCCAGTTCAAAGAACAGACAGTGATGATCTCGCCTCCTCTGCTTTTCCCTAACCTCCATATTCCTTCACAGCCATCTTTTTAATAAGGAGAATTCACCAAATGCTTTGCCTTCTGATGAGCAGAAGAGGTAGTCCTGTGTACACAGGGATCATACTGAACTCCACTGAATAATTGGTATGCAATTCACACTGTAAAGATAACCATAGTTGAAGGAATAGGTGGCCTACAATATTATGTCTGAGGTTTAGAAATAATTTATTTACAAAAAGCAACTAGATTGTTTGCTATTTTAACTCCCAGCAGAAACACCAAGGCTTCTTCTTCTTCCTACAGTATTATTGTGGGTGTAACTGGTCTCAATTATGTCAGGCAGTCATCAGTGAAGCCCTTGTCAGACTCTCCTTCTCCAGGCTCTATCTGTAAGGTTTTCATGGACACGCCCAAGAAGAGAGCACTGGACTCCATGCCTGTGTAAGATAGTGCAGGAAAACACCCAAGAAGAACACCACCACTTTCTATTTCTTTTTTGCTGGGGGTGTTCTCCTTGTTCTCTGCCTTGCCCTTTAGCTTAATCCACTGAGAATAATTCAATGAGGACACCCCCCCATTCTTTACAGGAAGGAGAAGCCAGCTTTTTCTCCCTTTTCCAGAGTGTGCTTTGTTTCAGTTCAGATGCTATAGCCCTACTATCCCACTAGATCACATTGAACATATCCTGGAACCAGTTCAGAGCTGAAAGCAAAACAAAGACTGCAGGAGTTTATAACAATAATAGAAAATCAAACCAAAAGTTCCTCTCCTACTGAATTCAGAACTTTAAATCTGCAGTACAGAGCAATGAGTCAACTGAAATTTCCTTTACCTTTATTTTATAAAGATGCATTCTAATGCTCAGGCATTTCTGGCTTGAGCTTGCCCTGTGGTGACATTTGAGTATTGTAGATACCGTGTTTCAAAAGGCTCCTTTGCAAAAGCATTTCTACATTAGTTTCCCATTGCAATATTAAAATAAGCTTCCAGTATGTACCAGGACAGATATTTCTTTCATTAAACACAAAAAGGCCTAAAATGCTCTACCTAGAACAAGTATTCAAAAAGCCTTGGGCCAAGAAACATTTTCAGAGCACTTAGCCAAATACAGGTATGAATCTGTCACTTAAGGATATAGCATTGATCTGCTGGATAGACTTCTTTTTCATAAGAAGTTCTTCCCTAATATGGGAGGGTTTTTTTTTCTATTAGCAAAATGTAAATATTTCTAACATGAGGCATGTAGCCGAGCCTTGCTCCCTGGACATAGGTAGTCATTACTCTTTGGAAGACACACCTGGGATTGCAGGGCACAAAGAGCAGCACATTGCAGGCATCTGCTGGGAGGCCAGGTGCAAATACAGAGCCCCAGCTCTCTCACTAGGGCCGGGAACCAAACAGATCAAAAATCACTCATTAAATGTCTCCCTGGCTTCTGCAAGTTTAAGGAAAAAAAAATAAAAGTTTTGCCACTGGTATCTTCTTGGAATATAACTTGAATCGGCTCTTGGCAACCTGTACACATCTCTTGCAGGTTTTGGCAGAGGGCTCGGCTGTTCTGAGGTGCAGCTCAAAGTAAATGATGCTTCAGCGACTGTACCTCGCACTTCATGAAATAGATGGAGAAAGAAACCTTGATCACCTCTTGATCTATTCATTGCCCTAGATATTAATTGCAGCTCCTTAGTCCTCTGTCTGCCTGGAATCATCCTAATGTGACTGTGTGATTCACCCTTTAAAATGAATTTCCTTGGGAAAAGGCAGCTCCTGTCTCCAGGAAATCAGCCTGGAATTTTGCTGGCAGATAACCCTGGAGAACGATCCCAGGAAACACTGGCCACCACTATCCTTTTGTTTTTGCAGTGAGCTTGGTTTCTAATCCCCAACACAAGAAACAACTTTAGATCGGAGGGGAAAGAATGAACTTCTAAATCGCCTTCTCTCTCGTATTGTTCACATCTTGTATTGTTTTGAGTGAAATTGGAAAAATTGTCTCCTTTCCCTGTATCGCCAAAAGGCATTCAGGTAATGAAGTCTGTAACTAAACGGTAATTGAATCAGCATAATTTGCACACTGAATGGTTTTCAAATGCTCCCAGTTTACAATTAAAGGAGAATTAATGCGCTTGTTGTTCGGCACACAGCGCATTAGAATAAATCCAGCACTGTTGTTGTAATGAGTGGAAAACGGTTTAACTGCCAACAAACACATTTAAAATTTAACACAACGTATTGATTTCACTTCTGCTTTTGATAGATTATTTTCCAGACTATCGAAATACTTGCTTCAAGCAATAAACTGCACCGTGGCCGCGAGCCCTCGCCCTGTGAGAGAGCTCAGCGAAAGACACAGAGCAGTCCTGAGGTCCAGGTCACCGGGAGAGCCGCGCAGAGGAGGGGAGCGCGGTCGCGGGGGTCATGGTTCCCAGCCTCCCCTGTCGCCTTCCCTCCGCACTCCTCCCTCCCGCCTCCCAGGAAACACTTTCTGTACTTCATTTGGCCGAACTTTTGCCCTCCAACTCTGGGCTCTCAATGTTAGTGGGCTTCCTAGACACAGGAGGGTGCAAGAGTGATAGGAGATGAGAAACGAGAAGAACAGTGTATATTCTCCTGCGTTTGGAGAGGAAAGGCAGAGACTTCCTAACACTCAGAAAGGCTGTTGTTTTGGATTGGCTGCCCCGTCTTTCACCTGTTTACCCCGAGGTGTCCTGCGAGTGAGGCCGCTGATGCGCAGCGCCCTCTGGCGTCTGCAGCTGTTATGGTCAGACGACAAAGGCGCAAAGACAGCTAACCTTGAGGGTTCTTGGACTGATGCTGAAACCAGTTAAATACACACACACACACACACACACACACACACTCGTATTCACCCAGCTCGCAGCCTACAGTCACACGCGCAACAGCAAAGAAGACAAGGAAACGCTGTCCATTGCGAAGAGTGCAATCTTATCGATCCCAGGCTAGTGGATTCTAAGACTCTTTGGGCAGCGTCACTACCAGTCCTGTTCACCAAGCCCTCTAGAGACCACGGGATGCCAGGCCCTCCTCTCCCCTGGAAAAAAAAAACAACAGCTGCTCGAGGGGCTCCTGGGGCCCAGGTTGAACTGTGGGGCTCAGTACACTGAGCACAACTTCACCATACAATGACGATGTCTTCAGCCCCTGAGACCCAACCTAGAGAAATTCCCCAGTCTCTTGCTCAGCGTGGTGTCCCTAGCGCCTCCATCACTAAGACAAAGCGCCTCACCACGGAGTCAGTTCCAATACTCTGCAAAGTCCAACACGTCCCTCCAATAGCACAACTCAGAAGCTCGGAACCAGGAGAGTCTGGGCTTTGTTTAAGATTCTCTTCCCGTCCCAGGCCTGCCATCCCTCACAAGGGCTTTGGGGCTGGGACTAGGATTCAGTTTTTTGGTGGAAAAGAGCTTGAGAGGAGAGAGAGAAGTACATCTGTGCAGTGTCCCTGAACCAACCCTGTTCACTCTTGTGAGTTCCTGTGTTGGATTCATCCTGTCTGAGGCCCTGTAAGTCAAAGAAAGTTCCCCACACTTCTGTAAGCACCACGTTTCCAAACTGGAGGACAGGGTGAGAAGACTCACTTTCAAAATCACAGCAGACCAGGGCAGGATTCCAGCTGCTGCCCCCACACTCCTCTTTCTTTCCTCCAAACTCTGTGGATGAACTACCAAGTGTCCCATGTCTTGGGCCCCCTCTCTTTGCGCTCTCTCTCTCTCTCTCAAAAGAAAAAAAAAATCCTCTCCTGGTTTCTGGGCACTTAGGATACCCTTGCTGCTTTTCAGAGCCCAGCTCAGAGAGGGGTAACAGAGCAGAAAATGGGGGCAACCCTGGAAAAAGCCCAGGAATCCAGAGACCAGCTTCCCAAAGTTGTCCCAGCTGTCGCCAGAAACCTCCTGTCGCCCCGCTGGCGGCCTCGCTGTCCTCCCCCGCGGCCAACAGTCCTGGGAGAAATGTTCGAGTCGCCCGACCCGCACCACTTACCAAGTAGACGGTGGGCTGCAGGAGGAGAAGCAAGTACCAGCACGCAGCCTGCATCCTCCCACGTCTCAAACTTCCTTGGCGGTGCCTTCGCTGAGTCTTTGTTCCTTCAGAAACATAGATCCACCTGACATCCACTTCACAGGGCGGGCAGCGCTCTCAGCAGCCTAGGTGCAAATGAAATTAGACCGCCCATGACCACGCGGGCAAGGTTTGGCGGCGATCAAGCGGGGAAAGAGGGTCGTGGCAGGGAGGGGTGGGCCAGCAAAACCTTCAAGGGGGCTACGGAAATGTGAAAACTGAGTAAATTCAGCTCCTAGAGCCAGCGGCGCGCGTTCCGCAGGCGAGCAGGCGAGCGGGTTGACTCGAGGAAGGGAGAGGAGCTCCTCTGCCCGCGCTTCTCCTCGGGAGCGAGTTCCTAGGCGCGGAGACCAGGGCGCTTGGCACCCAGATCCCGCGCAGGTTGGTTCCCAGCTCAACTGTCTCTGGCAGCAAGATGTGCCCTAGTGTCTGATCGCCGGGCGGCTCGGACTCAAGGCAGCTGCTGGTTCCTCGCCAGCCCTGGCAGGGCTCACACGTACGCACCAGCAGACCGAGATAGAGAAAGAGACAGGGAGAGGGAGGCTACGCCAGGGGGTGCGTGGAGGGAAGGGGTAGGTAGAACTGGCCGGGATTCGGTGCCGGGCATCTCTGCAAGCTCGCAAAGTGGGGGTGGGGAAAGGGGATCCAGTTCACACAGGGAAGCAGGGCTCAGTTTACCCATGCAAGCCCCAAGAGCACAGTGATGCACACTCGCCTGCCCTCGCGCGCGCGCGCACACACACACACACACACACACACACACACACACACGCGGACACACACAATTTCCAGCACTACTTTTCTGGAGTAAGGGGCACAGCCAGTTGCTAACTTCTGGAGTGCAAGCTCGACAGGCCCGTGGGGTCCCCTGCCCAGGGCTCCAACCCCAGGCAGGGCCCCTCTCGCCCCCTACCCTCTGCTCAACGCGCCCTTGCCCGGAGCAGTGGAGCGAAGGGTACGTACCCCGCAGGGCTGGAGGAGATTCTGGCGAGCAGGGGCCGATCCGGGCAGGCTCCATGGAGGAGCTACTCGGGCCTAGCGTCCTCGGCGCCCCGGACGTGCCCTCCCCGGAACTCCGTCTCCATACTCGGCGCGGATGGGTCCAGCTCCTCGTCCAGCCTCGGCCGGGTCGGCGGGCCAGCGCTGAGGTCGCTCTCGGAATCGGATCCCGGCCGCCCAGACTCGGCACAGTCGGGTTCACGGTGCAGGAAACTTAGGAGGCAGGAGAGGGAGGGGAAGGAGTGGAGGGAAGAGAGCGGGAGGGAGGGACGGGCGGGAAGGCGAAGGGCGACTGCGCCGGGCCGCTGCCCCGACCGACTGGGACGCGCGGCGCGGGCGCCAAGACCTGCAGCCGCGGACTCCGGCTCTGCACGGCGGCCGGGACCGGGGAAAGGACTCGGGGGAGGAGACTGGACAAGTCCTCGGGACTTGAACTTGAGAGATGAGACACGAGCCTTCCGGAAGGAAACGAGCGCGGACAGTCGGTCTCCGCAGGAGTGCGGGCGGCTGCGGCTCGGAGCGGCGAGCGCCCTGCGGAGGGGCCGAGCCCGGCGCTGTCCGAGGTGCTGCCCGGCCGCCCGCCCGCCCCGGGCCGCTCCCTGCCTCGCCGCGGGAAGGGCTTTCTCCGCCGGGCGTCCCGCTCTCCCAACGCGACGCGGGCAGCTACAGTGGCACGTGGGTGCGCGGCGCCTCCGGGGCTACCGTCCGCCCCGTGTGCACAGACCCCAGTCTCGGGCTCCGTGCGGGCCGGGCCCTCCGGGAGAAGCGGGGCCCCGGTGTCTTCGGTGACCGCAGGGCCCCTTCCCAGGGGCGCGGGAAGGAGCGCGGCAGCCCGGGAGGCGCGGGGAAGGGGCGGTCTGCCGAGCGCGGGGCGTCCCTGCTGGCCTCGGGCGGGGCGCGGACGCGGGGCGCCGCGGACCTGTGGCTGCGCGGCCGGAGGCGGGGAGCTGCGGGCCGCCAGCCATTCAGCGCCCTGCGCGAGAGGACTAGGCGACCTTGGGCGGCCTCACCCCGCTCCCCCGGCACCGGCACCGACACCTCCCATTCCAGCAACAGTCCCAGCCTGGACCTGGGCTCGGCTCACGCCCTCTCTGCTCTCCTTGTCTCAGTCTCTCTCTGCTGTTCCCTGTTAGTCTTTTTCTATGAATCTGTCATCTGTCTCTTCTCTGTCGTTTTCCTGGTTCCTGTCTCAGTCCCTGTCCCTCTTCTTGAGTCTCTCCAGGTATTGACTTGGTCTCTCTTCTTCTCTTTATCCCCCACCCCCAGGCCGTTCCCCCTCAAACCCTACTCTGGCCTTAGCCCTCTCCAACGCACAATACTCAGGCCAGATTCCCCAGAACTCATTAAGATCTGATACCGGGCCCTCCACACCTGAGCCTGGCTGAGGGCGTCTCTCTTTCCCAACGTGTCCAGTATTTCTCCAAGACTGCCTTTCTCCAGAGCTTGGCTAGAGAGATGTGTACTGAAATGTAACATTTTTATATCAGTCTGTAAGAATGAGGTTGAAATTTATCTCAGGAGACTGAGTCCATGGTATGAAAATAAAATACTGGTTTTTCACGAGTCTCACAGTGTCCTTTTGCTTGAGTGTGGTCGTTGGATGTCTCGGGCTCTGAAGATTCTTTGCAAATTAATCTGGGACATATGGAGCACTTGAGAAATCAGGTCCCAGAGTGACAAGGGTCAAAATCCCCTGGAGGGTGTAGGCCACCTACCCCCAAGGCTGCAGGGATAATCAACAGAGAAATTCCCCCCGGGTCAGGTGCAGGAAAGGCCCCCTGCAAATCAGCCTTAAATTAATTGTTCTGTGGATATTTTCAACTTAATCGATTTGTCTCCAGCTCGGACCCCACTACAGGACACACCTGCTTGCACTTGAGGCCCATGCCACACCCCTGTCAAAAACAGCTGCATGAAGAGAAAACCCTCCTGATCTCAAAAGCAGTATTCTGCCTATAGCCTCCTGGAACTCAGTGGAGAATATGCCAAGATGGTGAGACACATCTTCTAAGTGGGACTCGGAAAATTCACTTTAGAAGCAATACATGCATGCGTGCAGTGTAGTTGCAATGTTTACATGTCTATTTCCACTCACTAGGTTTTTCTTTAAAATTAAAGAAGAAAAAATTAAAGGGTTAGGGCAGCCTACCTGAAGCTGAAGGGTCAGAGTAGGGCAGAGGAAGGAAGCTTTACTTGATTCCACCCTACAGGATTCATGAGGCCAAACTGAAACTGATCCCCCACACAGGCATTCAAGGACGGTAGGGTCTTTCAGGCTGGAAGGAATGCGGCCCTGACCTCCAGATGCAAAGCTGGTGTCAGAGCTGGGCTTCTCTCCGAACTTTAAGAGACCAGAAAGTAAAAGGCCAACTTTGGGGATAGACCAAGTTCCTTTCCAAACCTTGTTTCAAAGACATTCTGTCTCTAGAGCCATTTACCTGTATAAAAAAGAAAAGAAAAAGAAAGATCAGGGACCATAAAATCTCAGTCTGAATGGGGCTGATTATTTAAGAAAAGCACCACAGGAACCTAGCAATGGGAATAGCTCTGACACTGCTGCATGGCACAGGGTGACAAAGAGCATTTTATGCTAATGACCTGAGACCTTCTGCCCAGACGTTCAACTCTGACTGGATCCTCCCAAGTGTTTGGCCTGGAATGTAGAACACGGATGGCTGTCACTTTCTCTGTCTTGATGGGAGACTTTCTTTCCCACAGAACTCCAGCAGGAAAGGACACTGAGTCACCAACAGAGCTTGTGTTGCTTCTGATAAACCTGTCCCATGTTAATGGCATGATGCTGGTGGGGCAGGGGTGAAGATGGTTCATGAATAAAATTAACATGATTCCTAGGTGCTCTTCTGTTTACAGTAGTACATTTTTTCCCAAGTTCACTGTTAGAATACATCCATAATCACCTTCACTGGAACTGAATGAGATTATCTTTCCAGAGTACAGTATTTGTACCAGTTTTTTCATATATCAAGAACTGTTTCAAAAAATGCTCTCTAAGTTCTGTTTGTGATGCAAATGAATATCAAAAGAAATTAGAACTAAAATTCATTTGAAACATACTGATAGTCCGGTTACATGTCATTAACTGTTTTAGATAATCTTCAGATTTGTATGTTTCTGGCTGATTTGTATGTTTTTTTGTTTTTTTGGTTTTTTTTGGCAGGGGAAGCAGAAGGCAGGACTGAAGGGCTGAATGATCTTGGAACTAGGAAAAAGACAGAAAGAGATTAACTTCGAATTCTGCAAAACTAACAAAATAAGCTGATCTCAAAAACACATGGATTTCATTGTATTTTATTCAAAACCCAAGTACAAATGGAAAACTATTGTTATAAAGCATCCTGCTAGTCTTGCTTGAGCTTGAGGCCATAATATTGTACAACATACTGCATTATATCTATTTTTCCTAATAGCACCAAAAATTGTAAAGTTTGTATTATCTTTCTCCGTGATTTCAGTATAAACTAGTATTTTCATGTTGTCTGACCCCAGGCAAATGACTAAATATTCCTGTGGTCTCCGTATCCTTCTCTTTACAATGAAGAAATAAAGTTAGATGATGAATAATTGTATTCTACTTTTTATGACTCAATCTGAAGTTATCCTTGGCTTTAAAAATTAGCTGCTTCACCAAAAAACTAATTGCATTCTGCATTGTGATCTTTAAAGATGTCAGTGATTCCAGTGCACTCACTTCACAGATGTCAAGGTAAGAGCATTTGTGGGTTTGAAATATAGCTTTTTATGCTCTTCTTCCTGCTCCCCCATAACCTCTGTTCTAGGTCAAGGGTTGGTTCTTTTCTATTAATCATGTCACTTTCTTAAATTAATTGTTCTGTGAATATTTTCAGTTTAATTGATTTGTAAGAATCTCCTCATAGTAGCATCCTTATTAGGTTTGTGAATATCTGTCACAAAAATTCCAAAGCTATTTCTACTCCTTTTGCAGAATAAAATCCTTAAGTGTCTCAGAGGTCAACTACAAGATATCCCAACCCCTTTACATCCCTCAGGTATTTTGCTAACAGGAGGAAGGATCATCTGAAAAGGGGCATTATCAGATAGAGTGTCAGGTATTTGAATTTAGTAGGTCTTGGTTAGTGCCTGTTAGGCATGTGTGCTGAATTACTGACACAAGAATGCTTTACCAACAAGATGACTGGACTCAAGAAAAAAAATAGCCATCAAGCTCTGAAATAAAAATAAAATTAAAGGCAACCAAAAAGCTTTATATAAAAGACATTTTTTAGGAACAATTTATGCACTCGGTCTCTGTATCCATGTTTTATTTATTCTGCTAGATGAAGACCGAGGGTTCTCAAAGGTAAGTAGTTTTAATTATGTTCATAAACTTTAAAAAGGGAATGAGCATAATAAAAGAAATTAAAGAATGCCAACATTTTAAAATGCAACTGAATGTAAAAGGAGGTAAGATCGGGGTCACAGCCCAAGAATCTTAATTAAAAATTTTTGTATTATTAATATATATTAATATATTATTAAATATATATTTATAATATATATTATTAAATTATATTATAATTTTTATATTATTGCCAAGCAAACCTTTGCATTATAGTCTAATTATAAAAATTCTTCATAGTGGTCTATCCAGAGATTAATTGACAGCTCTCAAAGGAAGAATCATTATAGATAGAAAATTTGATAACCAATGTTCTTGACAAAGAAAATACAGTATTTGCTTTCGGCCAGGGAGAATACTGAAGCTCACCACCATTTAGAGGTATAAGAAAGTTTGAAGACAACGGGTGCCACTTCTGTGGCTTCTGAGAGCTGAAAATGAGCCTGTGTCATATCTCCTCATCATCTTCTGTACCTAAACATTGTGAAACACATACGCTTTTCCAAGCTTTGGCCTGATGTGGTGACGTGAAGACAGACTCTAGAACAAGATGATTTTCATAGTCCTGAAACCAACAGCTACTTCAACTCAAATATCATGTAGATAATAATGGTTTAGACCAGGAAGCTTTGAAGTAAAGGATGTCAGAAGGACAGAGCAGTCCTCTCAGTTTTCTTTTCGCAACATTAAATGAATGAAAGCAGCTGTACTAGAATTTATACAACTAACTTCAGAGATCCTACCATTAAAATCACATATTTTACCTCTTCTAGTTAAAGCAATCAAATGTTTATTGTAAAGTTCAAAGCAAAATTGTCTAAAATTTCATACTAAATGAGTTGTGATATCTCAAAGTTCCGCAGTTTTCAAGAGGGTAATATTTACCAAGTAAGGGAAATATACAAAGGACCATAACCCAGCTATTACTCCCATTCACACCCTGCATCACCAGTCATTCCATTGCTTCTTTTTTTTTTAATTTGTTTAAATCTTTATTGGTACATTACATATACACATCATGATTGCACTCCATAATGGGGATTTGTACCAGTATAAGACACAACTTAATTCTCATTTTTTCCCAAAGCCCTACCCACCCTACCGCGCCCCCCACATACATAAAATTTGTTTCCTTACTTTTTTGTTACAATCTCAACATTTTCTCCCTTCTTTCTATTTTACATTGAGCATTTTCTAATTCACAATATATAACATACAATTCTAGGACTCATTTCCAACAGCTTAGTTTTAAAGGGAAATACCTCAGTTCAGATAAGATCCTCCCCTTTGTTTTGCAGTGAGGAAGCAAACTTGAGAGTCACTGGCCCTCTAAAATATACCCAGTTCCTATCACCTTCTCTGTTCACAGTCCCAGCGCCTTGTCCCATGCTTTCCAACCAGTCTTCTCTTTCCCAGTGATCTGCACACTCATTTCCATACATTAACCACCACCAGTCCTCAGATCTCCACCAGTAATATTTTTGTCTTTTTTTTTTCCTCTTTAATTCTAGGCAATCTTGCCTAGCTCCAGGGTTTCATTGACCATTAGTATCCATTTACAACCAAATTCATAAGTCCAGTTTTAATATTTTGACCTAAATATTCAACTCCAGGAGATCAGAACACAGGAGAGAGAAGCTGCATCCATTCCAGGTCACTTGAAGTGGGAAAACACACGAAATGGACCAGAAGTACACCCACAATCTAGCATGTAATTCTCAAACTGATCTGAAATCCTGTAGGTTCAAAAATGAGAAATGAGTGACTGTTGTTTAACTGTTAAGATTTTGAGGTCAATTAAGGTGCAAGTGAATTAATGACTCTAGTAGCACATTGGTAGGTGGATCAGATTCCTTCCACACTGAGAACACAATTACTTACACCTCAAATTGAGACCAAATGACCCACTGCACAATGTCCTCTTGTATTCTACGCTGCTGTTGACTCAGGTTCAAAGCCTGTTGGCTGGTCTGAACCTTCTCATGAGTCTTGTCTGTCTTCAGCTTCCATCCCATGAGAATTCCCTCTTCCCTGCCAAGTGCTAAAATGTAAATGTGTCCCCATCATGCATTTGTGCAAACTTCTTCATAAAATTTTCACTGCCTCCCGAATTGAGTGACTCCCTAACAAAGCCCAGAAAACTCCTCCTCATATGCCGACTCTGCCCCTTCTTTTATTCCATCTCATTAATTGGTTACAAGATCCTTGCAGCTTCCAGATCACAACTGTTTCTCAGCCTGGGGCCTACGCTTCCTTGGCCCCCACTCCTCTCAACCACTAGGTCAACTTCTACACATCCTGCAAATTTCTATTCAGAGATCAGCTCTCCGCTTCTCTAGGGGATGTGGGGTACTTTCTAAAAAGATACAAAATCATTGGCACTATGGTGCTGATACAACTGTCTTTACCACTGGAGTGTGACTTTCACTGTGACACCCCCAGCCTTACTTTGGGCTAGATCGAGCTCAAAGATTAGTCACACTTGGGAGGCTGTGTATCTGGGAAAATAGCCTGGTGCAACTCTTGCAAGAGAGCACACAAGAGACACTGGAAGGACAGTTCTTTATCTGGGAGAAGCACAGGCTCCCTCACCTCAAACATCCTGAGAATGCCCTGAAGCAGAAGTTTCATGTGACATTTATGTGGTTTTTAAGGGGTTTTAATGACAGACCCAGGACCAATGAGTCAATGGTCATAAAAAGCCCCCAGTGTTCCTAAATTCTGGCTTCTTCTGCATAGGGACACCGCAAGTTCTGTGTCATATTTCAGCTACCTCATTTATTAGTATTTTCTCCAAAAAGTCACATAATCAGACTCTTTCTCTGCCTTCAGGACCAGGGGGAAGAGAGAACAAAGTTGAAAGAAGAGCTGGAGGAAGCACAATGCCCACTGTCACCATCACAGGCAACCTGGGAAGCGGAGTTAACCACACCTACGGAAGCTGGCACATGGCCCTCTGGGTCTGGACTTCACCTGTTTTGTTCATTGTTTTTAGAGATTGGGGTCTTGTTCTGTGGTCCAGGCTGGCCTCAAACTCACAATCATTCTACCGCAGCTTCCCAAGTGCTGGAACTTTATCTGTGTACCCACACAGCTAGCGCAGGTCTGAGCTTTTGAACTAACTTTCTTGGTAGAGAAGGAAGCTGGCCAACAAAGGGCCTTCTTTTCTGATTGTAGTTTAGTTCCTGACATGATAGGCACCAATGGCTTCTGCTTCCCAAACTCCACAGTTTGCTCCTCCACGGCATCCTGAGTTAGATTTCCATCACTTCACTGACAAGGACACCCTAAGAAAGTAACCCCTAACCTTTGTTTGCTTAATTGCTAATTGTGTGGTTTGCTAAAATGTGCATTACCAGGCCTCATTTTTAAATTAGGATTTATTTTGCTGAGCTTTGGTTCTTAAAAGGATATATTTTAATGAGTGCCCAGGTAATTCCGGTGAAAGCTGTCAGAAAACTTAGGGAAATCCTACCTGATGAAGACAGGCCAAAGGCTAATATTTGAGCATCATGTAACAAGACTGAATAATATAGACACTTTAATGAACTTTTTTTAATCATTGAACAATGTATACATGTGTTAGAGCATCATGTTTTACCCTATAAATACAAATAATTATTTGTTTAAAAATAAAATATTTTTAAAAGTTTATTGACAGTATTACCAATAATATTTGCTTTATTATGTTTCCCTATTGCCTGTCAATCACTTCAGCTTGATTCAAACCTTAGAATTTTTTATTCTGCTCCCCCTAATTGCAGTGCCCTTCTTCATCCATTTCTTCTTTCTTTACATCTTTCCAAGTCCTCCAATACTTATCACCGAGAGGACTTGCTGACTGATGCTAACTCCATCCACCCATGCATCCATCCATCCATCTGTCCACCCATCCATCCATCTGTCCACCCATCCATCTGTCCATCCATCTGTCCATCCATCCATCTGTCCATCCATCCATCTGTCCATCCATCTGTCCATCCATCCATCTGTCCATCCATTCATCCATCCATCCATCTGTCCACTTTATACAACTGCATTGAATAGCCATGGTTCTAAGTACTTTGGATACAGCAACAAACAAATACAGACAAATCTTTATTCTTTGTCAGGCAGTTTATATACTAGTGCAGAGTGACAGTACACAAGTACATGACTTCAAAATATAGTAAGTTACATGATAAACACCAGGGAGAAAATAAAGCATGAAAGATACATAGAGAACTACAGGAGTAAAAATGCTGGAGTGATTTTCAATGGAGAGCTTGAAGATGGCCTCACTAGGAAAAGTTTCTTCATCTTGCTCAAAGTGAGAAAAGGTAAGGGAGTAAGACATGTATATATTTTGAGTAAAAGATTTTCAGAGAGATGGAAGAGTAAGTAGGAAAAGCTGAGATGACAGTACACTTCTTGGATCATAAGGACAGCAAGAATTCCAACGTGTCTGGGGAGAAATGATACAGGAAGATCTGTCAGTGATGGACACAGAGGCTACAGACCCTGGGGCATCTTCAGAGCACTGGAAGGTTGCAGCTCAACAAGACCGTGAGATCCCTTACCCTGAGCCAGGAGCTAACATGACCCATGTCACACTACTTCACAAGTATTGTCAATACCATGTGGAGACTCACCAGAAGAAGGGCAAGAGTGTAGTCGGGAAATCATTGCAGTGATCCGAACAACGAATGGTGGTGATCTGGATTACAGAGAGGTGGTGAGGAGTAAACCAAGTCTGTACATATTTGGAAGCGAATAATGATGGAGTCTGCTGGTAGACTGAAGGTAGAATACCTGGGCCACTGTTATCTACAAGATTTTTATCCTGCATACTTCAAAGGGTGGAGTTATCAGTATGAAGAGTACTGTGGCAGGAGAAAGTAGGCAGAAAAAATGAGACATCACCAGCTCATTTGGGGTATACTGCATTTGAAGTGTGTAGAGACATGCCCGTGGACACACTGAATTAGATGGAAGTCATTCAGAATTAATATTTAAGGTGAAAGTGTAAATTTGGTTATTATTGGCATGTTGATGGAAATTAAGCACAGGTGATTACCAGGGGAATCAGTGTTGATAAGAAGAAAAGAGCCCTGGAAACACTTCAATGTAAAGAAGTTGAAGTAGGGGAGCAAATGGGGCAGACATAAGAGACTAAGAATAAACATCTTGGGAAGCAGGAGGAAGCCAGAAGGAGTGGTCTGCTAAGTCTGGAAAGACGGAAAATAGCCAACACATTTAAACACGTGAACGTCTTTGGTAACCTTGAGCAGGGCAGTTTCACTGAGTAGAGGAGGAGGAGCTTTAAATGCAGCTGACTCAAGGGAAATATAGAAGGAAAGAGAATGTGTTGACAGTGAATCTGGACCACCTGTTCTGACTTGCGCTTCCATGCTTGTTAGTTTTAATTCTGTGAGTTTCTATGGCATTAGGACTAATGTGTTCATCTAGGCACGTTATTTACTTTATGCACAATGATTTTTAACTTGTCATGATGTTTGTATCTTCTTCCAATCTGTTTTCCTCGAATTTAGAAGCTCTGAGTGGAGAGAATGCAATGTCTCCTTTCACGTCCGCAGCAACCCCCTCAGAGTTTTATACGACCACGTGCACACAGCTAGCATTCAAAATTACAAGAGGAACTAAAGAAATAGTTCTCTAATGACTTTTCAGTCCCCTTTTCTGACTCTTCCCTATTTGGAGTGACCTGTAGATGAAATGAGTGGATGAATCAATGGATGAAAAGGGCTTGGCTGTACAGGCACCTCTCACGTCACACATCATTTTGTGTCATTCACAGAGAAACACAGAGTGGGGTAGTATACATCTTCCAGGCAAAGAAATCATCTTTATTCCAGGACAATGGGAACACAGCTTCTGTCTCTAGAACCCAGTACTGTCTTCTTTATACAAGGGCTGCTTTCTGTACTATGAGGCCACTCCATAGGCAGCTGACTCAATTTTTTTCTTTCAGAATTGAACAAACATTTTTGTCAGTGAATTGAGATTCTACAATTCTATCATTTTCCTCTCTAATAACAAATGAACTTCTAATCTCATAGTTGGTTTGATCATATTACTTCAATGAAACACTGGCACAATAAAAAACAACCTTGTTTTCAACAACTCTTTTTCCTTTAATCCTTTAAATCTGGAAATCTTTATCAAATTACCACTGACTCAAACAGGAATGGCTTCATGGAAGTACACTTCCTTTCTGGTACATACTTTCTGCCACGTGGTCTTGAGCTCATGTTTCTGATCTTAACAGCACACGACCATGATTTATCAAGCAAATACTTCTTTGAGCATATTTGAACCTTGAAGTGCATTTGAACTTTACGCTTCAGATATATTTAAAAAGATGTTCTACGTACTTCTTTGGTATTGGAACGTCTGTGGATTCTGAAAGTATCTTAGTGCTCATAGCTTACTGGAAACCTCTCTTAATCTACTGACAGGCATCCCGTGTGACTGAATTTTTCAAAGCAAACAACTGAAGTTTGATGAAGTTGCTTTAAGTTTGTCTGTGGGCCCTAAGTGAAGAAAGACAGACAGACAGAAAGGAGAATGGTACCATCCTCTCAAACTGCTTATTCCAAAGCCTGGATTTACACTGAAGTCTTCAGAGGAAGTCATCAAACCTAAAGGCAACTTTTAATTTTAAGATTTTTTTTTTTTTTTTTTTTTTTTTTTTTTTTTTTTTTTTTTTTTTTTTTTTTTTTTTTTTTTTTTTTGAGACAGGGTCTCACTTTGTGGTTCAGGCTGTCCCTGAGCTCAGCCTCAAACTCACATCACAGCAATCCTCCTGCCTCTGTCTCCTGAGTGCTGGGATTACAGGAATGAGCCACCACACCCGGCACTGTGGTATGTGGTACTGATTGCTGCTGGGGTGAGTCTCCACGCCCAGTATTGTATGTGGTTACCAGGGAATTGAACCCGGGCCTTTGCACTTGCAAGACAGGCGCTAGAACCACTGAGCTAAATCCCCGGCCCTAAAATCATTATTGATAAAAAGAATATGACCTTAGGATAATTTAACTTAATTGTGTATCTATACTACTTGCATTATTTTACATAATGGTTCATTCATCTTGCTTATTTTCATAGTGAATCATCAATCTGGATTGTAGCAAGTTTGCATTTTAGCTTCAGAAATACATTAGATTCACACTAATTTTAGGAGAACGATCTTCCTACTATGGCATTACATACGATTGTATCTTTAGACTATTCATTTTTATATTTTAAATCTTAGATTTTGTACATCTATCTTGAATTTCAGAGCTAATTAATGGGATAAAATCTTTCCAGATATTGCAGAGGAATTTGACAAATAAACTGAAAAGCTAGTCCTATACTTTATTCTTAGCATTTTTAAGAATCTAGAAATATAATGGTAATTAACCTCGCATACTCTTTTTCTCTTTTGCCAAACCTGAATTGAGTTAGGAAGTAGGCAGTTTTCAATGAGAACCAACAAAATAGCCTCGGTGAAGTTATTCTGAGACAGATTTTCCAGCAGGGGAATGGAGAGGAGACACGAAGAGGACCCGCTTGGACGGCAGACATTTTCATTCTGTTTTACAGTGTGAGCAAATGGAGGGTGAAGGGACAGCTCTCTGTGCTCCAAGATTTAGAGACCCTTAAAAACCCGCGCAAAGCCAGGAAACTGCCGGTCGCTGCAGAGGCGACTGTCACATATGTTCTCCTGGGACGCTTTGCCACGAAGGGGCGGCTGTCCACCCAGCTCAGTCCACGACTTTGGACAGCCACAGAATCTGAAGCAGAGAACGTGCAAGCCAAAGGAAACGGTCCCCGCCAGAATTTGTTTCGAAAAGTTATTGACTGTGGGGCGCTGCATAAACTCTGTTTCACTCATGACAAAACTACACTCGGTGTTTTGGCGAGCGAGCCATAGTCAGAAGAAAAGAAAATCTGATGGTGTGCATCATTTTTAATGTGAAATTTCACACTCTTCTTCATTCTGACAATGTCGCGATTTATAAGGATGGTAATTGTGGTCAATTATTACAGTCCTTTAGCGCCACCTAGTGTTTCCATTTATTCCTGTAGCCATGCTCTCCTGTGTGACCAAATTTGTCAGTCATCTATCATAAATAGAAAGGAAATAAGACTTCAATAATTGACTTTGATCACTGACCGCCCTGGGCACGTCTGAGCAGAAAGTTAATACGTATAAGTGTTGAATTTACAGAAACAGCCAAGGAAGTGTGAGAAGAAAAAAGGTGATCTAACTTTTCAACACCCAGTTATTATGAACTCATTTAAAAAAAAGGCTCCATCAACTGTCGAGATCTTGTTGCTAAAAGCAGCAGGGACAAAAAAGGTAAAGGAGGAAAGCTACCCCCCCCATAGTCTCACCACAAAATTATATTTAAAGTATGTATTGGGCCAAAGTATCCCAAACATATATTTATTAAATAAATATGCATAACAAGCATGTAC
Organism: Petromus typicus; assembly: GCA_004026965.1. Taxonomy (NCBI): domain Eukaryota; kingdom Metazoa; phylum Chordata; class Mammalia; order Rodentia; family Petromuridae; genus Petromus; species Petromus typicus. Next base: position 80,951 of record PVIR01001453.1, on the reverse strand, counting down.
AACACTGCTCGTACATTCTATTCTGGAAGATCAATATTTATCAACCTCTATTCTTTTTAGAGCTCAAATGAGAATGTCTAATGAAATATCCACCAGATGTTTCAGACTGTTAAGACGGGGTTCTGTTACAGAACATGGATCGGCACCGGACCGTAGGAATCAGCACCACTCAATGCGTGGACACGGGACCACTGGGGATCACGTGAGGCATCATTCTTATGTACAAAAGCTACAGACTTCCGATTTGGGGACAATTACCAAAAGCACTGCTGTCAGACAGAGGGCAAGTGTTCTTTACAAATGGTCTGCTCTAATTGGCAAATATGTCATGTGGGCCACAGCATAATAATCAACTTCACTATCCCACCTGGGTTTTCTCCAGCACATGTGAGATTTAGATTTATCTCCAGGAAATATGCTATTATCCTTTTTCTAGTTTACTCTTTTCCAAATCTCTTTATCAAACTAATCCAACAACCAGAAAAACAGCTTTGCTTCTAGATAAGAAATGCTAGAATTGAGTCAGATAAAAACCAGTGTCTAATGCAAGAGAATTACAGTCTGGATCTTTTGAATGCGCAGCCACAGCCTACAGCCATACCACCCTGAACGGGCCCGATCTCATCTGAATGCGCAGCCACAGCCACAGACACACACCAGGGTACTAAGGCTGTTGCAGGGCTGCGGAGGAGCCAGCGGGGCCCTGCAGTGCTCTCTGGGTAATAAATGAGGAAGGAGAAAGTTAATCATTTAGTCTTGAGTGGCCTTTTCTCCCCACTTCAAGCCGGATCAATGAACGGAGCACAATTTAGATTCTCTGAAACACGATGTCAGTGTCTTCATTTACAAAACACGTTCTGAGAGAATAAATGTAACAAGGAGAGTTTTAATATCACCTTGTAGTCAATTTTCAAATAAATATTTCATAGGGACATTACGTTATTTTTATACCATAGAAAACTTATAGTATTGTATAATATTAATAAATTTATTTCTACATGCATTAGTAAACGCAGGGGGTAAACTTTCTCTCTCTGGCACCTATGGGAAGAGGCAGGCTGCGTTTCAGCATAACAGCGGACTTTTTCTGAGTGGCTGAAAGACTGTTTACGAGGACCTGTAGCTCCACCAACTCCCTGTAAACAGCCATCTCTCCTTCTGACTGGATCTCAAATTCTCAACTTTAAAGTCTATGATCCTGCTTAGGAAACAGTGAAGGAATGGATTCTTAATATTAAATCCTATAGGGAAAAAAGTATAAACACTTTGGAAATGAATGCATAGTGTTATTACTGATGCACAGGTGATTTTTCTTTTCTGCAAAGTAGGTTCCACAGCTTTAATCAGACTGAAAGATGATTCAGCTCTGCTGGAATTTAGCTCAGTGGTGTCTGCCTTGAAAGCCCCAGTCCAGAGTTCGATCCCAGGTACTGGGAAAAAAGAAAAGGAAAGGGAAAAAAAGATGTTCCTGCTGTTATTTTTTTAAGAGCTGATAAAAGCTGATCATGGGGTCTAACAAGCCCACTCCAGTGATCTTTTCCTTGTGATTTGTCCAGCAAAGCTTTCACGTTCCCGGGGCAGGACTCAGGGAATCTGAGGCGAAAGCCTTTGCAGGGAAGCGCCGCCTGTGCTCCCGCAGTGACCCTCGACCTCTGTGACCCTCGACCTCTGTGTGCAGAAGCCCGAGAGACCGGCCTTGTCTCTGCGCAGAGGTCTTCGCGGCTGCGGTCCTGCCTCGCTCTGCACAAGGGACGTGACTGTGTTCTGGTCCACGTCACCGGCTCTCGAGGCCCTGCAGCAGCTGGCAGCCGGTGCTCCTTGCTCTGAGGACTGAAGCCCACTCAGGTCTGGCTGGTCTCCTTCACTTCTCCCCGGCAATGAAAGCCAAGGTTCACGGGGGCTGGCTGCCACCTCTGCTGTCCACTCCGTCCACTTCGCCGCCGCCTCCCTCGCACCTCCTCTGAACGGCAGACTCTCTCTTCCCTCCACTGGCCCTCCGTGCCCTTCCAGCCTCGCTCTGCTGGAGCCTTGGCTTCCTGCCCTTCCCTTGGTTCCCACAGACCACTCTGTAAAACAAACTCTGTGACTCCGGGGTCGCCCTTTAGAGAAGTTCCCCCTCATCCAACACAACACCCCCCACAGGTCCTGCTGACCCAAACTGGGACCGCTTCATCCTGCTTATCCCTACCCAGGGCATCTGTCACCATTTGACATGGGCAACTCGTTAGTTGAATATTGTTGTCCTGCCCTGCGCTTCACCGACCCACTGTTTGTCTACAACTCCTTGGTAGAATGTGTAGAATTGTCAGAGAGCTTGGCAGTTTTGAAAAATATTGATCTACCATCTTGTAGCATGTCTTTTGAAATGAATTTATGGTCTGTTTTCTTCATGATTTAATTGGGCCTGCAGGTTTAGAGGCATTCTATAGAAAGTATGTGCTATCAACTTGACTTATTACTGTTAGCATAACTCTCACAGTATTTTTCAGTCTCCCATCCAGTATTCTTTCTCTTCTTCCCATTCTTTCACTCCTCGGAAGCAAGTCTCCATACACACCGCATGCAGTGGGAGGAAATGAATATTGGAAGCCGCACAAACTCCCAGTCACCTGACCAAGGGTACAGCAGACAGATTAAAAAAGATGAGATAGCACCTTAACAAATAAGTGGAGGCCCAGGGCAAGCAAAGCTCTGATCTGGCTGAGGCCCCATCTCCTGGAGCTGCCACTATCAATCATGAAGCTTCTGGAAGGGGTGAGGGGCGGTGCAGGGCATAGTGAGGTGTGCACAGAGATTGCTAACCTGCTAACCCATGTGTTTGTCATTTTACATTAACACTTTACCTGTGTGTTATCACATTCTATCATCTTGACAATCCATAATACAGGTGAGCATATTAAACTACTTACCAGTGTAAGGAATCTATCAAGTCCTCGGAGTAGGTTAGAGCCAAAAGTCTACCTGCTTAGAAGCCAATGATCTTGCTATTTTACATACCACTGTCCAATATCAAGAGAAACTGTAATAGGGTGTTTGAAAATAAATACATTGAGTTTTCAATATAAAAGATACTCATGCTTACAATAATCTTTAAAATATATTTTAAGCAGTGGTGCAATATATCCAGTTTGGTTAATTATTTTTCTTAAATAACATGTACATTTCTGTATATACTAGATAATTTTAAAATATAACTTTGAAGGACAGTTTGGTGTTCTGTTGAGCCAATAAAGCACAATTAGCTTAACTGTGCCTCAGTTATTAGAAATATAAATAGTTTCAAATTCTTTACCAAGATAAAAATGCTGAAATTGTTTAAGATTTTCAATGCATTTTACTAAATGGCTGTCATAGGACATAGTACTAATGTACTCTCTCCAATATTGTTGGAATGATTGCTTCATTGCCATATTTTTAAGATTCTTGTAAAACAAAAAGCCACCTTTGCTCTACAATTGTTCATTAGAATCAGGCTTTATTTATTTATTTATTTTTGAGACAGATCTTGCTTTCTAGTTCAAGATGGTCCTGAACTCAACCTCAAGCTCAGTAGTCCTCCTGCCTTCCCCTCCCCAGTGCTAGGATTACAGGCATGAGTCACCATGCCCAGCACTACGGTATGTGGTTACTGGGATCAAACTCAGGACCTTGGATTTGCAAGGCAGGTGCCAAACTACTGAGCTAAATCCCTGGCCCTGAGCCTTATTCTTTTTTTTTTTTTTTTTTTTTGAGACAGGGTCTCGCTTTGCAGTTTAGGCTGGCCCTGAGCTCAGCCTCAAACTCACAGCAATCCTCCTGCCTCTGCCTCCTGAGTGCTGGGATTACAGGCGTGAGCCACCACGCCTGGCACTGTGGTACGTGATACTGATTGCTGCTGGGGTGAGTCTCTATGCCCAGTATGGTATGTGGTTACTGGGGATCAAACCCAGGTCCTTGTGCTTGCAAGACAGGCACCGGAACCACTGAGCTATATCCCCGGCCCGTGAGCCTTGTTCTTAACACAACTACAGACAGTGTCATCCCAGTGTACTTCCGGCTATTAAGTGATTTGAAGAAGAGTTAAGTTTTAATTCAACAGTAAAATACTGTGTGTCGACTGATACCATAAACTGTTGCTCTTATTAATAAATCTTTTGGAATTCTTTTTACCCCAAAGGCTTCCTTCATCTTGGCTTGTCTGCCATCCCTCATGTGACGCGAAATGAATCAATCACTGTTTACATCTGCAGATGTTTAGATATCATCCTCTGATCCTCGTCCAAGCTTATTGTGAGTAGCATCAGAATCTACATGTTAGCTGAGAATAATTTGTAGATTGAGGAAATATTATGGATTCAATTGAGATGGAAATAAAATTTTTATCAAATAGAGATAGTACTCCATTTGTGTGTGCAAAACACAAGTTTATTTCAAAAGATTGTTAAATTTAAAATGGGTTTGTCATTAAATATTTCTCAGGAAATTCTAAAACATGATGTTGCTATGATGAATTTAGAGATTTAGAGATCTTACATAGTTTTTATCACGTTGAAAAAGATTAGAAACTACTGAAATTCTTCTTAAATTACTTAAATCACACGTGCAAATTTGGTGACAAGAGGTGAAGCACGTACTTGCCGAACCCGATGCACCGAATGTCACTCAGAGAGTCCTTCTTTAGCTTGTATTCAACAGCACATAAACACTGAATTATCGTGTCCCTTTCTGAGATGTTCAAAACTTATCTTCTTTCACTGGTTGCGGTTGCAAAAGCCAAGGGATGATGGCTCCCATCTTTCAGGTTACAGCTCCCCTCAAGTCCGTAGTGTGAGTCTGAGTGAACAGAAGCACAGCCCCACTCCTGCCTCGGCCCTGACCTCTCTGGCCCTGGTCTCAGGCACTTGCTGCGTGAACGCGCCGGTCCACGTGCAGACAGTGGAGTAGAGAAGGGAAGCTGAAGTGAGGCTTCCTTGGATTCCTTACTAACACTTAAATATCCTCCGAGCCTAAGTGAAAGAACAAAGGCAGACACTGGGCAAGAAATAGAAGGCTGATTTTTACAAAGAGAAATGAAAGTGCTCTTAATTCTGCTAAGACTACAAAACGGCTTGTTTTATAGAAAGGAGCAGTGAAGCAGGAAATTGCTAATGCAGCATATATGGGAGATGGTACAAAATGTAAGGAGGCCATGCCAAGATGCAGAAATTTTAATATGTACCTAACACTATTGCAATAGAAACTAAAGGGTATGGAACATGCATTGCAGAAATGAAATATCACTTCATTAATTATAGGCTTAATCTTGATTAGCTTAAGGAAGCTTATGGAGAAAATCAGTAAGATTACTTCTTAGCATTTAGTTAGCAGATATCATTTTTCCTCACCAACCTCAATCTACCCTTTCATTTATTTATTTACTTTACTCCTTTTTAATTAATATATATTTGCTATACATAAGAATTACCTTAATCTTAGGGAATCGGTACGTAGATATACCACATCTCAATTTTTTGCTTCTCTTTTTTCCTTCCTCCCTTCCATTGCCTCATTAAGCATCTCCAAAATATCTACCTACTATGTCCTACTATCTCACCCTTTTTATACTCTTTAAATTATGTAAAGAGAGGAAGAAAAAAATTGATAGTAAAAACAATTGGAAACAAAGCTTATGTATTTAGGGGGTGGGAACTGTAGGAATAGCAGGGGAAGGGGGAAAAATGAGAAACAAGCTATGCCATGGACAGGTTCCAAATTCTCAATGTTGAATGTCAGCATAATGTATACACAAAATGTTCAAAATGACAGGAATCCTTGTGCATAGCAAGGAATGCATGGATCCCAAAGGAACACATCCATTTCCTCATTGAAGGTCTAAGAGAGGCAAGGAGGAAATGGAAGCAAAAGAAACAATTGGTTGAAACTTGGAGAAACTTGAGTAGTCAAGCTCAGTACGGCGAAGGTCTTGGTTCCTGTCAGAGTTTTGATCAAGGATATCCCCAGTGGCTTCCTGTACTCGAGGCAGGACTTTTGAAGGAGAGGGAGTCATGGCAGTGTTATCTCTGACTTGGTGTCATAGGGTGGGTGGTCTGGTCACAAGACACGGGTCCCTGGGACATGATATGATATGTCTCCATTCCTGGCCCCTCACCTCTCAGTGTCTTTACCATCGCAGCTTTCCTCCACATCCGGGCCTTCTGCAGGCCACTTCTGGGTCTGTGTCTGCTGAACACAGACTACAAAGCCTCACACTGTCAGCCGACCTCTCCTTTAAGTTGCGGCTGTCATGGAGTTTGTCCCAGCAACAAGGAAAGCTACTAAGACAGTTTCTCTAGAATGATTCAGTGTTTTGTTTTGTTTTTTTTTAAGGATGAAAAAGATAGAAAAGGATATGAAAAACAAAAGGGAATTGACTAGGAGCCATGAACATAGAAGGAAGGTAAGCAAAGGAAAGCAAAAATAAAGAAGAAATAAGGCCCATGGGAGACATGTGACAAACAAAAGCCACACACACCTGCAGCCTGCCGGGGCCTTAGTGTTTACGAAGCCCTGCCTGAGCTCCCAGGCTAAGCAGACTCCAGGGTCCTCCCTCTCTCAGGTCTCAGCCCTCTTTCAAACAGTCTGTAATTGGTTATTTGATTGTGTGTTTCAACGCTGAGAATGTTCACTGAATTCCCGAACCTTGTCAATTGCTTAGATGATTGTCTAGTTCAAGATAGATCCTAGTATAAATATGTCTGTTTAAAAAGGAATTGTACAAAAAAAAAAGATAATAACATATGTAGTTTATATCTTTTACTCTGAGTAACTACTTTGAAGATAATGACACATAGTTTTTGCTATATTGTTATTCTGATTATGAAATTTTGGCATAAAATTTAAAAATTAAAAATAAATCATATCCTTTCCAAGAACTGGAGGCCATACAAATGAATGGAAAAATAAATTCAGAACAGTCAAATATAAAGTGAAACCATTATGGTCAAGGACAAGATAAAACTATTAAAATCTTCTTTAAAATGCAGGTTGTTTTCATGCCAATATTTGGATACAAACTTTCTTACTATTATTCTAGTACTAGCTGATTTGAGGAGGGAAAAGTCAGCTATTCCAGGACATTATCATCAAACAATTTCTTCAAATTCTGAGTAAACATTAGTTTTGTTTTTTTAAATATATACCCAGAAATAATGTTGACTGAAAAATAAGAAAAGAATGAAGATGCAACTCTTTCTTCATGAACCTAGTGACCTGATTTGGTGTCGGGGGCCAGATGAACACACACTTTTGCAAGCTCTGCCGCATCTGCTGATGCAGGTGATCCATGGACCACACTGAGAGGTAAAGTTGTGGGGTGTCTATGGAACTGCAGGCAGGAAGCCCCACCTTGACCAACAACTTAGTGATAATCATGTTCAGGGCATGTAGATTTACTGCAAGTTCATTCTTTCATGTTCTCCAGAGCCTGAGGGGCCAGGAAGCCCACAGTAACCTTTTGCACTGTGCAGGTCCACATCAGGAGACCGGAAATTTGAAGGCGTAACCTGCAGGCATTGCACAGGGTAACTTAGAAACACAGCGCAGGGGAGTATTCTGCAATGATGTATCCAGTTCCTTTTTAAAAACGCTAATAGCCAACTCCAAAAAAGACTACATTCTCTTCACTAGGAAATTCACTGATTTTCTCAGAAACACTGAGGAGTTGCCCTAAGAAGTGCAGGACAGAGGTGTGTGACAGAGAGGAGAATAATAGACAAGCAGAAACATAACAGAGTAAGGCTCAACTGAGAGGAGAAAGCCCTCAGGTGGGACAGTTTCACTGACAGCTTTTTCTAAAGACCTGTGACAGTGTAAATAAGCACTAAGCATAGAGTTAAAGACAGTGACAACTACACCAAGATGAGCTGTGACTTTGGGTGGAGTGAGTGGGCTACAAAAAACATCTGCAAATACAAGGCCTCCCTGACTCTCCACCCAGGCAGCATCTTCATCCATTATTGCCTCTTCTGTGACATCGATACAGGCAGACACTCAGAACGTGTTCCTCCTAGTGTTGACTGCCAAAGGTGTCTCGCCAAAGAAACAAATATTGCGATCTTAATGAAAACACATTTATAATTAGCCCCCAAACAGAAAGGACACCAAAAAAGGCACCATGAGCTGGCCCGAGTACATCTTGAACTCAATCTGGAACATCTAAAAGTATTTGAACTAGTCTGCCCTGAGGGTTGTTGGGCTTGAGGAAGAATATTTTGGGGGATGGATCCAGAAGAAGAGACCATCCATGGTCCTTATCACGAATGTCGCCCTCTCACACAGTTCCGTGGAGTCCATCTGAGCCCTAAGCTCCAATGGGAGGGGCTATTTTCCAGTGAATTCTGGGAAATGTGTGGGTACAAGGAGGGCTAAGTATGTCTAGATGTCGGACTGGGATGTAGACCGGAAACACTTGTGTCTCCACTTCTGTGCATGCCAGGGTGTAACTCGCACTGCAGGTGATCCACAAGGAAGGCACAGTTTTGGCCCAGCCTGGGTTTTCTTACTGAGAGCGTGTTCTGCAGCAGCTGTGGGAAGCAACCCCCTCAGGTGTCTTCACAGAGCAGACAGCGAAGTGACTGTTGGTTCATTGGTGTGAATTTGTACTGGCACTGTTAATATGACTCACATTTATATTTACATGCTGAAGAAGCCTTAGACATCTCATACTCACAAACACTGGAAGTACATCTTCTCCTTGAGATCTTTCCAAAATCTTTGGTGTGTTTGTAATGCTCAGTATTTAGTTATAGAATATCACAGAAGTGGTACTGCCCTACATCTTCAGTGTATGCTAAAGGGGATTGAGAAGAAAGCAAAGAACTCAAGAAAGTACAGGGAAATGTCAGCATTAAGTTCTCTTTTTTTAAAAAAAGTTTGTTTTTGAGAAATAAAAATGAGCCATTGACAAATGTCTGAGATCAATGGAAGGGAGGCTGCAGTGAAGTAGGAACACAAGCACTGTTAGAATAACCTGGCACAAAAAGCTTAGAAAACAATTTGACAGTATATGTCATACATCCTAAAAAAAAAAAGTCTTAAGTGACCTTTGACCTCAAGACTATTTCTTAGAATTTATTCCAAAAATAACTGCAATCTCATTATCCCAGTGTCACTTAACACAATGAGAAAACTGTTTAAAAACTCTGATAGTCTTTACAGTGAGTATCTGGGGATTTTGTTTGCTTTTTGTTTCACGGTGTCAGTTACCTGGAACCTAAATATATCTGATATATCCAGGAGGTGATGGATTCAGAACTCCCACTCCCACAGTGACAACCCAGGGAGGAGCTCAGTGGCAAAGCACTTTATAAGTAAGTGGGAGGCCCTGGGTTTGTTCCCCGTGCATGAGCATGCACTCACACAAGCACAGACACACACACACACACACCACAACCTTAGCATGTGCCTGAGACTTTGGCTCAGGCGATCAGATATTCGCACCTGGAATGCGGAATCTCTAGGTGTTAATATAGAGACCTGGAAGACAGAAATTAACAACAGTGATATCCATCCCACAAATCAAAGAACCACAGTATCATTTGATTTTATATATTCACCCTGTAGAAAATTAGGGTATTGTCCGAGTCATTTTCTCAACACCAGGACTTACTATCCAACATCCGCAACCTAATGGGAAGTGAGCTTTATTTTGGTTCACATTGTTTGCCGGCTTTAGGGCAGGATGGCAGAGCAGAGGGACACAGCGCAAGAAAAGCTGTTCATCTCATGGCAGCCAGGAATCAGAAAAAAAAAAAAGAGATGAACTGAGAGAAGGAGTTTGCCCCCACTCCCTCCCTGCTGGTCTGCCTCCCCGACCAGGCTCCAGCCCCTGACATCACCTCTGTAGCCCACTGTGATTCAGTCACCTTTCAAATGAGGACTGAGAAGACTTCAGGTTTTAGGGGACATCTATATATAGACCACCACAGATGTTACCAGAAAGTTATTAACTGAGAATTACTGCATTTTGAGGATATGGACTAATAAGTATCTCTTTTAAAAATATATGTTTTAAAACCTGGCCAACCTTTGTGAAGATATTTGCAGTTACAGATTTTGAGATGATTGGTTTAATAAAGTCATGAAGGTGCAGACCTCATGGTGCAATTAGTGTCCCAGGAAAAAGTGACTACAGAGAGCTTGTTTACCTTCTACATCTTTGCCACAAAGTACAGATGGAAGACAGCCATCTCCAAGCCAGGAAAAGACCCACTTCTATGAAAATAAATCATCTAGACTTCATAGCATCCAGAACTATGAGATTCATCCCATGATTCAAGCCACTCTGTCTGCAGGTCTTCCATGTGTGACAAACACACACGGGAGGATTCAGAACACTCTTAACACCTCTAACACTTTTTAACTCTTAGCGCCTTTGAACTGCCCTGGGAGGCTGGCTCACCCATCCAATGAAGCTGTCCTTACTGCAACTGAAAGGCATTCTAGTAATAACTTTATATGAACCAGCTGCTTCCCTAGAGGAAGTCAGTTCTTCTCAGATTCAGTTCACTCCACCTCTAGTCCTGCAGCCACAGTTACACCTCTGGGTGTCTTTGGGGGATACCATTTAAAAGGGGTAACACTTCAAGAGGAGGCTTATAGGCCAAAGGAACTTCTTGTCTCTCCAAGTCTATATCTGAAAGATCTGGGCAAGAAGTGTGGAAGTAAATTTTTAATGTGCTCAAACTATGCACTTGGCATGAGTCCATTCACTAGAGATACTGGATGTAACTAATTTAAGCAGCTCTAAGTGGTTTTAATTAGCATTTGGATGGTTTTTCAGAAGCCTAGACATAAAAGTGAACAACTCTAAATGAAGTCAAGATGCCAAAAACAAAGGCTTTGGACAACAAATAGGGTACTTTTGAAGAGTCCTCGGAATAGGAATATTAGCATGGATTCCTCAAACGCAGCACGTCTACCATGTGTTCTCTATGGCCTCCGAGCGGATCTGACTCTTGCTTTATAGCAGCTTTGGGAAATGCAATGGTGAAGAGAGTGTTAATGTTGCTAAAAAGCACTCAGTGCCTCTTCCCTTGATCTAAGACCAGGGGTGACAGATGCTGCAGTTATGTGAGCTTTCTGTCTTCCACAGAGAAGAGGGGACCCTGAGACAGCAGAGGCCCAGGGCCCCCCCCATGAACTGCTTGACCCCACAATGAGTGTAGTGACTGAAAAAAGGGGGAAAAAAAGGGCCAAGGTGAAAATTGGAGTGCTTTGCTTGAATGGGCTCTTTGACACAATGGACTATTATAATAATAGCACCAAAATAAATGAGCAGATCACCAAAGCACTTTTTTTATTTCCTTAACTAAGTCTCACAGCTGGTACAAACATGCCTAATGTGAACCACAGGTGTCAGTAATCACAATACTTTACAGACAAGGAGTTTCTTTCTTTAATTTTTAGTTTTTGTGAGACAGGGTCTCACTTTATAGTTCAGGGTGGCCTTCAGCTCACTGTGTAGCCCTGGCTAGCCTCAAACTCATGGCAGTCCTCCTGACTCTGCCTCCTGAGTGCTAGGATTACAAGTGTGAGCCACCATGCAGAGCAAACAAGGAGCTTCTTAACTGAAGGAAAATCTGCAGATCCTTGAGAAAGGCTATCACAACACATGCATCTGCTGTGGGGCTTTCCCCAGCCTTCAAAAAGAACTTCTGCATCGGGGTCTTCCAGTCACTCCCCAAGGCTTGTTTTAAACCTTGGCCACCCACAGCACCAATGAATTCTGTTACAACAGGCCGATGCAAGTCTGTTAGTAAATAGCAATTAATACTGAATCAAGAGCACATCACAGTGGTGCTGATGAAACCACAAACATTTCTAGAGGTTATTTTCCCATTGCAGGGACTCTGTTGCCAGCTCATCAGTTGGTAGAATTCACTCCCCTGCTCCTTGATTTGTGGAATCAATGGAAGAAAGAATCTCAAGCCAATCAGATCAAACACTTCTTTAGATATTTTCTAATACCTGCCTTACTTTACTTAAATAAAACTCACAGATAATTTAAAACATATACACAGAAGTTTAAAAGGATGATAGAATGGCCTACCCACTGCATGAAGGAGAAATAAAAGGAAATCAATGCATAGGAGCATTAAAAGGAAATGCTTATATATAATTGCATTAGAAATCATAATGTAGTCATCAAAATCTCCCAGTCGCAGAGTCACTGGGACTATTACAGCAACCAGGAAAGACTGATACACTTGCGTCACCTCAGCAACACAAGTGCCATTCTTAAAAATCTTCAGAGTAAAATAAACTTCCGGTTTCCACAGCAGTCCCACTCTTGAAAATTCAAGGAGTAATCAACTGTGAAAAATGAGTTAGTCTTTGGGAAAGACAGAGGTAGTAGAGGACCTGGAGCCTTGTTTGCCATTTGTGTGAGATCAGAACCAACCTCTCTTGCACGTCTGTCTTGCACAAGGCCCTGTCCTCTAAAACATGTCACTGATCAACTGTAGCAAACAAATTTCCAAATCGTCCCCTGGGATGACACCACCTCCACTAAGGACAAAGGAGTGGAGCAAGAGCTGTCTCAGCAGGAAGGACCATCTGCAAGCTCTCAGGGCTCCCTTTCCACCAAAATAGGAAGTCTCAAGGATCAACGGCTCCCTCTTGTTCTACAGAAAGTACCAGGGATAATTACTTAGAATATAAGCGATATGGTGGTGAGAACCTTCATTTTGTTCACTGGTATCTCCAGGGTCTGGAATGGAACCCACATGACACTTGATATATACTTGTAGAACAAATGGGTACATGGTTCCATTTAACTTTTTACGCTAGCCAGAACAAAACACAGGTGGGTTTTGGAGAACTTGAGTGAGTGATTACATTTTAGCTCTGCTCTTAAGATGACATTTTAACTGCGCTAGCTATACAAGACTTTGGCATCTACGATACGACTTTTAATAGAAATAAAAAAGTTTTTTTCTTCCTCTTTATCTGTAAAGGTAGAAAGGACCCTAACCAGGTTGCTACCATCTGTGAGGAGTACAGTATACCTTACTCTCTTTCTTAAATATGAAATCTTTAATTCCATACCACAATTTAGTCCAAAGAAAGTTTTCAACATCACAACCTTCTACGGGACATAAGGGTAGTCCCCATATGAATGAGGCCATAACGTTTTGATCTGGAAGTCAAGGCATAAGTTACCCTGGACGTATTTAGGGATAGTCGAGTAGCAGATAAACCCCATAAAACTCTACAATCCAGTCACCCAGAGGAATTTTATGCGTGCCCACTATTCAAATATTATTTCCAAAGCAAAAGGCAAATTGTTAAACCACAAAGAAAGCCACATTGCTTCATTGATTACTGGCTATTTGTGTATTGGAGGCAGTGTGAGAGGATGGCATATTGCACAATGAGATCACCATGACCAGAATCCCAAGCTTTCTGTTTTCTTGGCTACATCTTGTCTCCCTTAATTCCCCAGTCTTCCCATTGGTTCCAGAAGCTTCCTGATTGCCTTTCCATTACAATGCCTTCCTGCTTACATTAGCCACAATTGATTTCTTACCTTTGCACATAAGAATCCTTATTTGTACAGTCCTTAAACTAGAGAGCAGGAAAAATTACATTTACAATAAACTCACAACTGTAAACTAAATGTTTGCACAATATTAGGTGGAAATAGTAAAAATGTCAAATGTTATGTACATAAATGAGTACAATAAATATAAAAGCTGCATAGAAAATCCTGGAAGGAAATGCAGCAAAATGTTGAATGGTTCTCTCTGCCAATGAAAAATGAAGGCTTTCTCTTTCTCTTCTATGACTATTTCCAAGTTTCTATAATGAATAACTAATTCATTTATAATAGGAAATGCTTATCATGCAAAAATCAAGTTAGCAGGAAGATAAAACTTGAAAAGACTCCTATATTAGGGATTTTTAATGCTTTTGTGTGCTTAGCTAGACTAAAGACCTTTCTAATAAAAGATATCTGCTAGGATAAATGAATGAATACAGAAGAGTTCTTTGAGTTCATTAAAAAGCTACATATAGCATTGCTCTGAGTAGATGCTTTATAATTCTGTCCACTCAGCTTATGGAAATCACTAAACAGCACTGTGAGAAAAGCAGTGTAAGAAATACCTTCCAATGAGTGAATAGAGCCTAGAACCCAGGTATATTAGCTTCCTATTGCTGCTACAGAAAAGTATCACAAGCTTAGTGCATAAAATAGCACCAATTAATCATCTTAGACTTTTGAAGATCAAAAGTCTAAAGTAGAGGTGGGGGTGTAGCTCACTGGCATAGAGCTTGCTTAGCATGAAGGAGGCTGTGGGCTTGATCCCCAGCATCAGGAGAAAGAAAAGGAGCCTGGGCCAGGAACTGCAGGTGCCTTCCAACCTCATGGAGACATAACCTGGAATCCCATTCCTGGTTCCTTACTCATCCGTCTTTGTCCACAGAGCATTTGCTTAGCCAGTTACTTACACGTGTGAACACTTAGACAGACATGGGAATGAACACATCAGGTCTTTGTCTCCAATTCACTCTTATTTTAATTCCACCCTCTGTGCCTCGATAATATGTTTCAGCAACAAATGTGTACATTATTCGGTAATGTCTGATCACTTGTAAGAGCTTGATGTACTTTCCACATATAATATTCAGAGGATCTTAAAGAGGCAAGAATCAAATTCTAAGAAATTCTAAACTGCTCAAGTAAAGTAAAAGAAATGTAAAAAGGTCTTAAACACACTATCTAAAGTTTTTGCCCAAAGGCTGGTCCCAACATGCTCCTGACCTACTCCCTCTCATTATTTCCTGATGACATCCAACCAGGTGAATAGCATTTCAGATGATGCTCTGTGGCAAAGTAATACACTAATGGGCTAATCTGTTCATGACATAAACTAACTGGATCTTCTCTGTCCAGAAGAAAACTCTCTTTGCTGTCGGTGGAAAAGCTTCAGTTTGTCTTTGGAGATACTTTCCACCACTACTGGAAAGGTCTTTGTCTACAACAGCAATGCCACAAACACGGTCAGTGACAAGAGACCTTCACCACCCACCAAACAGAGTGGAGGGCAGACACAGCTTCAGATACCTAGAGACTCTCTTTGGCACCACACACTAAGAAACAAAGAATGCAGAAAAATGTGAACACAGAGAAATGTTTGTGTTGCTGAACTAAAACAGAAAAATCTTCCAACCTGGAGGTTTTTTTTTTTTAAGTTCCTCACAACATGAAGAGAGAAATCTCAGTGTGTAAAGTATCCACCCAATTGGTTTATTTGCCTGACTGGACAAATGCGAACTTATCTGTTTCTTTTTATATGTATCACAAAACAGAAATGAGGTAATGTGCACTGCATAGCTGGAAATCAGGGAGAAAAAGACCAAGTTGGGTTCTCATGGGTCAGTCTTTTGTTTTCCTTTGAAAGAATAAAGGTTAAATTCTTACACAGCTTCCAGAGAATGTACAAACACAAACTATTCAGAACATAACAATCAGAAAATAAAGTAGATGCTGCCAGTCAAGAGTAAAAATACAAACGTGAAACTACTGTAGAACTTTGCTATCTGCATCCAATTATGACCACAACTATTAAAAAATGTGTTTTAATTATAAATTCTCTTTATAAGTGAACATTTGTAAGACAAAATGTTTACATTCCTTTGTAGAGCTGGTAATTGGTACAGAACACCTCTCAACTCCTCTTTCGTCCCCTTAATCCAGGCACACTCACATTATTTGCAAAAAGAGTATAAGGGGTTAAGTCTAGAGAAATTCTTTTTCATGTTACTGATGTAACCATTGCACCTAATTATAAAATGTTCCAATTCGAGAAAAAATGAAAGATTTCAAAGGAAAATATTTTTAAACAGCCACAGATTACAAAGGGGTTAGTAGGGTAGGGAATGCAAATGGTTAAAAAGTGTTTAATGTTAGGCTAACACATACACAATGATGATGATGAGAACTGCATTAGGCTGCAGAGGTTTATTTACATAGAACATTACCTGTCTAAGCAAAGATATAATAAAAGAGATTGCTAAGGAGCAATGTGCATTGTGTTCACACTCATAGACTGTTCACAAACAGATGGCTGTGGAAATAAATAATACACATGTCACACACATGTCAGGGTGGGCTGGCTTCTTACTGTCACAGAAATACAGCTCTGCTGAATTCCATGCTGTGAAGGTAAGTAGGTTTCTATGGCCAGTAAGGAAAAATTGAGAAATGAAGCATTCAAAGAAAGAGTAATCATACAACAAGCTCCAAAAGCAATAACCCCGTATCTAAAATAAAATAGAATATTTCTTGCCTCGTGCAAAATCTTGCAAGAGCCTGAAGAATGTTTCCCCCATGCCCATTTGTTTCTTTATCACCTTCCTGCAGAAGTGTGTTGTGGCAACGTAACTACAATCATTTTTTGCACCCTATGCACTGCACTGAACGCTTTGGGCTTCAACCTTCAAGTCCTAAAGTTGCTCAGAGTGAAATCGGGCTTGTATGCATCACGGTTCTCCCTGGAAGATGTGTGGACAAGCAGCTGATCAGGAAGGAGGAAAATACGGAAGACTAAGAATTCAGCAACAAAACTCAGCTGTAAACCACCTCCCAGAGGGGCAGTCTTTGATCGGTGACTGAGATCCTAGGTGCTTCCAGCCCAATCTTCCTCCATCACCCACAATGGTGCCTGGGGTGAGGCACTGAGGCTCCATCCAATGCCAAAGGGAAAATTTGTGCAGGAAACAATGGGTCAGAGCCTTGGTTTTGAACTGTGGGTGACAAATTGCTGACAGGCCACAGTCTGATACAAAGCAGGATAAGGACAAGGGGGGCTGATAATGAGACCTTGTTTGCACCCATATCGGGCAGCAAGTAAAGAGAGAGGAAGAAAAAGTGAGCAAACATGGCTAACAGGGCCCAGGAAGGAGGAGGCTGCCCACCTAAGAGCTTTTTTCTGCGGCCAGCAGCAGCCACGCACTGGGGAAACCAAAGATTCCCACATAGCCCGGCTCCCACAGAACCCAAAGGCAGTACTCCAACACAAGTCAGCAGTTGCCAGGGGTCCACTGTGACCCTGGCAGCCCCGCTACTTGCTTAGCCCTGCTCCCCAGAGCCACCTCATGCTAACACTTAGATTATCACTCCAATACGTCTTAGTGTCACAGAATAATCAGCAGCTAATGCCTCCTAACAGGTCAGAGAAAAATGGAGGAACCTGGGTATGCTCAGGGATCCCAGGACAGCTCAGCTAGCTGCCCCTTTTCAGGGTACTGAATAAAAGCCCCTCAGAAATTTGGTGCCAGGAAAGCTGAAATGACTCACAGCAGTGCAGGTTATTCAAAGTTAGGATCCAAAAGAAAATGCACCTTAGATCCAAGCCCTCTTTGAAGGCCATTATCTAACAGACAGATCAGAATGCAAATGTCCTCACCAGTTCCAAACTCAACACGGTCAGGTGCCAGTGAGACAACCATGTGCGACCCTGTCCGTGTCAGTTTGTCAAACATGCACTTCCACATGGCCCGGGTGTCACTTTGCATTACCAGGGGAAGTGCCCTGCCACACAGGTCTCCCAACCTTCTCTCGGCCTGTCTGTTCCCGGAAGAGATGAAAGCCAAGATGATTGTAAACAGCCTGACAGCTCTATTAAGACAAAGAAAATGATTCTTAGCTGGTTCAAAGAATTGGAAACAGCATTTTCAAAAAACAAAAACATTTCAAAAAAGAAAATTTAGAAAAGACATCATGAACCTATCAGATATTAGTGCATGTAAAATATAGGCTATCTTTTCAAAGCCCTTTACAAATTATTTTTCTTCCAATACTCACTGAGCAAATTCCATGAAGTTGACCTGTTAACCCTTTCAAATACCACAGTCGTAATAAAGGGTTCTGTTGAATGCCCATGTGTCTTATTAAGAACCATGTCCATAAAAATATCATCTAGTGATCTTTGATATTTTTGGAAAAGAGCAATTAGACTATAACTCAGGTTTGGATTTAGGAGGATTCCAATCCAATTATCTTTGTAAATTAATAGCTCTTTGGATTTCAGCACCAGGTGACACTGATTCATTTGTCAGTTTATTGTCTCCAGTCTGAATTCAGAGCTTCACATTGTGATGAGTTACCAGGATTTAATTGAGGGGATGAACATTCATCTAGAAAAGTGGTTGTGCTCAAGTGTCCGCCAGAGCACTGTGCTGACATCACGGTTCCCTAGTGTAACAAGCCGCAGTATTCTTCTCTGAAATTGTATAGTGTTTATAGCGAAAGTCACCAATAAGCTGCCTAAAGTATTTCAGATAGCTTTTCTTTTTTGCTTCTGTACTTTTTCCTTCTTTTAGTTGTTTTTCTTTCTTTTCAGAGGCAGAAAAGATTACCTAACAACATACAACCAAGCAAATGTTTGCACTCCCACATTCTTAAAGGGTAGCAGCATTGGAATTGGCCAGCAACTGCCCCCTTTGCATGTGCTGGATTCTCTTCTGCTCCTCTCTGTCCTTATGAGCCCACACCCCTAACTTCCTATAACTTTCTGGTTATAACTCATCCAAGTACAAGGTTATATAGTCTTTGATCTAAAAGCTATGCCTCTCTTAGAACCTTCCATACTTTTGCCATTTAAATTCTAAAACTTAGTTCTGGGATAGCTTGCTCCCCTTCTCTCATAAGAAACTTAAGAATAAAACCATTTCAGCAGACATAAATTGAAGCAAACATCAGCAAAAGTTTTAGCACGAATAGACATCAAAGTGGCTAAATATTGTGTACAATTTGGTCTGAAGATGTGGGGTATGTATTTCCAAAGGGGAAATACCATCCACAAAAGAAGGAATAACTAGGTGGGTGACAAGCAAAAAGGAAAAGTAGAAACAGAGATTGTATCTCTGGTAGAATGACATCATAGTGCCACTTCCAACTACCTCAGGGACAGCTAAGCAACCCCTATGTACCGGCATTAAACTAGCACATTGGAATAAAAATAAAGGAAAGGACAAGGAGAGTCAAGACTTTTCCTTCTTAATAATAAAGTCATGCAATCACTTGGAACATGTCAAGATATCTCATATGTTCCACGCAAACCTATTAAGGATAGCAGTTCTGAGATTCGTCCCTCCCTAAGGTTTGCTGGTTTGAGTGCTCAGCCCACCCAAAGGTCAGTAACATACACTAATCTCATCATTTTCTAAACTAACCACTCATTCCAGTGGAAGAAATCGCTAGCATCATTATTTCAGCTTATGCCCAATATTTAATAATAGAAGACATTTTGGGGGCACTAACAGGGCTACTTGTCAGGAATTCCTTTTACATAAGACGAAAAACAAGCCAGGAGTGACACTTGAAATTGATCATCCTTTTAGCCATTCCGTCAGGCTTCCGAAAATTAATGAGTGGGCTGCAGAAGGGAAGTGGCTGACCAGAACACCGCACAAATTTGCTGATCTTGACTTGCTGAAATTCTGCTTACCTAATGCAAAGCGCTGAGTACTTCACTTCTCCACAGTGCTTACACTCCACTCAGACCTTAACACAGTTTTCCTCTACTCCACGTCACCCCCTCTGCAGCGGAGTAACAGCAAAATACAAGAGTCCTGTAGCAGTCACCATCCTCAACAAAAAGAATGACTCAGTGGGTACTTTTCAAGCTAAAACTACAAAATCATTGTACTTCTAAAAAAAAGTCAGGCTCAGAATAAAGAATAGCATGCACTCAACAACAATCTTTGGAGAAACATAGCATTTTGGGTCTCTACTGGGATAAACTCAGCGAAGACGCCCTTGATGAGCAGGTGGCCCCATATGCGATGCTTTGGATCTGAAATGTCCTTCCAAAGTCGGATATGCTTGGCAGAAGTCTAAATATTGCACGATTTCCTTAATATGAGAAATCTAAAATATAAATAAAGAGCGAATAAAAAAGAGAGAGTCAAAAACAAGGAAGGGAACTCTGGAAATGTGAAGGGGACCTAGAGAAAGAGAGAGGAGAGGATGGACAAGGGAGTAAAAATACCGCAATACAGTACGTACATGTAACAGCTCCTCTCCCGAGATGAGTGTCATTGTTATGTGTGGCAAACATATGCTCATTAAAAGAAGGCTCCGATGTTTGGAAGGTGACTGGACCATGAGAGAGCTTTCCTCATCAGGGACCCATGCACGCAGGAGTTCGTTAAACTGATGCACTGTGAGGAAGGGTAGCCCAGCCGGAAGTGGGGCACCGGGACTAACCGGAAGGGCGTGTTCTTGTTCCTGGCTCCTCCCTGATGCTCTCTCTGCTTCTTGACTGACTTGGGTTGAGCAGCCAAGTTCTTCCACCACTGTCTACCTTAGAAGCAACAGACTTTGGACAGAGCCAGGAAACTTGCCCTCTTTTAAGTTGTGGAAGTTGAGTGTGTTGTCCAAGCCACAGGAATGTAACTGTTATCATTGACAAGGTGAAGCCCTGGCAAAGTGCAGGAACGGCCTCTGCCGTTGTTCCTAGCGCTTGATACACTATTTCCTGCACCAAAATACTACAACGGTCTGTAAGTTAAAGGAAAAAATTGCAACTCAAATAGTTAAAACAACAAATAATGGGCTGGGAATTTAGCTCAAGTGGTACCATGTTTGCCTTGGAAGCACAAGGGCCAGAGTTTGATCCTCAGTATAGAAAAAAAAAAAAAAAAAAAAAGAACTAAGTAGTAAAGTAAGGAGTTCTTCGAGTTACAATAATGAATGATAACCACCCAAGGTATATTGGGCTCTTTGTTTCCCCACAAACCCTGGGCACTGACTGGGCTGTTTCAGCCACAGATTGTCTCAGACAGCATTGTACCCACTGGCCCTGAGAGGAAACCACCCTTCTCATATTTATAAGGTCATTTTTCTGCCTTCCTGGATCAGTCCCCAGGAAACTGAGCAGAAGGAATCAGTCACAAGGAACTGAGGCAGAGGTTCCAGCTCCTTACTTTTCTTCTTTTTATGCTGCTTAATTTTCAAAACTTTTTTCTCATTAATTCCCTTTAATTTCTATTTTGAATTTTTAACAAATTCATATAAAAAGTTCCCTCGCCTTCTACTTTTCTTTGATCTCTTTTTTTCTAATGCTCTTGTAAAAAAAAAAAAAAAAAAAAAAAAAAAGCTTGATTAAGAGAGTAGTCACTGTCCAGACTTTGACAGAAGCAATTTTTCCTGAATTATCAGCTTCTAACGCACTTACAGTGTTCCATAATTATCCTCTGAATATATTTACTATAGTTGTCTTTCATACTTCATTTCTTTCATTTCTTCTATTCCTCAATTAGAAGGATAGAAAAAGTTAAGTATCATTAATATTGAGATCAAAAGTTGCAGAATTTGGAGTTCTATTCTTTGGACTTGAATTTAACTTCCGCTACTTATTAGCTATAGAGACTTGAAAAGCAACTCCTGGAGCCTGTTTATTCCTCGGTAAAGTGAATACAATTAATCGCACTATCCTTCCAGGAATACTGTGAAAAATGAAAGCATTAAAACCTTTAAAGGGTTAAAAACAGGTTAAAATTTACCATATGTAAACCTTTCATATTTTATTTTGTTGTCAGTATTGCCATATTATTTTCTGCTGCTTTTTTTAATGTTAATATTTATTCTTAGCCCATACTTGAAGGTAAATAGATTTGTGACTTGGTCCAGAATAATAACAACTAGCATCACAATGAAGATATTGCACATCATTTCCATTGGACATTCTGCTCATTATTTGCAAAAATACTCAAACTTTCAAAAAACATCTTAATTAAAAAATAATAAACTATATGTTCACATTAACTTCATGGGGGCTAAGGAATAACTGAATACAGGAGGGAAGGAAATCTGTCTTCAGAAAACTTCAGAAGTGAGTAACTTGCTGAGGTTTCTTATTGGGATTGTTGTTAGAATCAGAAATACTGAGAAGAGGAGAGAGTGAACAGGGAATACTTTCTAAGTGATAGAAGGAGCTTGTACAAAATCTTGGAGGAATAAGCTAGCTGGAAGCCTACACTTGAATTAAAGTGCTGCTTTGAAATTTTTTAAGTTTTCTTCAAGATGCTATAGCAATTTTCTTTATTTTAATGTCTCATGGTATAAACTCTTTTTCTCATACTCTGAAATATATGATTGCCATCTTTAAATCCAGAGTGTTATCTAGATACACACAGGAGTGTGGAATGTATTATCAAGATTCTTTCCCATAATGGTGTTTAAAATGGTTGGAAATTGAATGTTAAGAGAGACTCATCTTCTACTTTTCATAATGCTCTACAGGGAATGAGCCTAGGTGTGGCAGATAGGAGGGAAAGTGAGCAGCAGTAGGGCTGTGTACGCCTGACTGTGGACGGAATCAGATGCTTCATTTATGGATACATCCCACATAGAAGAGCAAATCTAAGCAGTTACTGTAGCTTCTGATGATTACTGACGATACATCTAAGGTAGTCAGCTTGTTCCGACAAAACCTGTCTTCTTTGTGAAGACCCCATAGTGCCATTTTCCTATAAATTATGCAATCCCCTGTTGAAAAACCCATACCTTGCTTTGCAAAAAGAAATGCTTTGTGACTCCTACAGCCTAAGGATTGTAGCTGAAGTATTGGACTCACGCTATTACAGGAAAGAAAAAAATTGAAGTAAGCTTCTGAAAATGATAGTATCCAAGTTAATGCTTTCCTGGTGTTGAGTTGGTGAAACTTTGCCCTGCTGGCAGCATTTGCAGAGTCTGAATGAAGTGACCCCAGAATGACACCTATACCCAAGGAGCAGTGTTTTGTAAATCCTGTGGTCGGGATGAATAGGAAAGATTAATGAGAGAAATGTTTTCACAGTACCTTAAGTTTACATCCAAAAAGGAGACTGATGAACTGAGAACACAATCCAGCCTTTTACTTTGACTTTCTCTTCTCTCTCTGGAGTCACTGGTACAGCAGAGTACAGCCCACACAGATGCTGTGACACCTCAGCATCTACCCCCATCATGGGACTAGAGAACCTAAGAAATGCTATGTGCGGTCGGAGAAACTGTCTTCCATTATCAGGTCTTGGGGAATGGCAGGGAGGTCAGGGAGTGGGGAAAAATGAGAATCACAGTGTGTCACGTACTGGTACAAACCTTCAATGTTGAGTGTGATCATAATTGTGTATATAAAATGTACCGATATAATCAGTTATTTTACAAAAAGAATTGTTGACAGTAGCTTCAAAGGAAAACTGGAGGGGCAGAGGGAAGACTCGGTGCTGTGGATTTCCCTGGAGAAGCGTGTGCAGCTGGTTTTCTTGATGTGAACTTGCCTGTTGTAATAGAGGAGCTCGGTCCTCGCTGTCACCCGGGATGGCTGCAGTTGTCAGGGAAGCCTCCTCCTCACCTTAAGCATCGCTTCCTGGCTCCAGTACAGATCTCTCAGCCTGGTCCTTCTCCCTGCAGAACAGACTTTCTAGCTTCTACCACTTGCCTTTGAGTCTTTCTGAAAATCCTCAATATGGACTTGTGTAAGACATTGCCATGGGCTCTAGGTCTCTGGCTGGACTCATGGAAGACATTGCTTTGGGCTCTAGGCCTTCAGCTGGACTTGTAAAGAACATTGCTGTAGGATCCAAGCCTCCAGCTGGATTCTTCAAGTCTCTAGCACATGGACAGACCTTCTGTACTCTTCTGTATTTGACTCTTTTGGTGAGTATTACAAAATAATCCTACAAATCTATCCTGTGTTCAGTCTATTCCTTTGTATTGCAAACACTGTCTACAACATGCTTAGGGATGTACTGAGGCCTACTAATTCTTTCCATTACTAAAGCTAACTGAACTACTTACTACCACCCTAACTCCTCACCATTCAAAAAATAAATCAGTAGACCTTGGTTTGGTCTGCTCCTATGAAAGGAAAGTTTAGTTCTCTGTAGCCATCAAGCCTTCTAAATGCCCAACTGTACATTCATAGAATCTTACTGAAAATTTATCCTTGCTTTCTATGACTGCATAAGGAAAGTTTAGACTCCAGGAAAAGGGTTTGGAATAGACCACATATAACTTTAAGGCTTTGGAGTACTGTTTAAGAGATAAATCTAGGTCATGAAGGAAACTTGTTACAAATCTCCAACTAAATTATTTCCAGATCCAAACCAAGCCATCAGTTACCAACTGAACACTGAATGGTATATAGATGATCCAATGTACTGCAAAAGAGATCAATAGTTTACTTTGTGTGAGATTTGTTCACTGGCTAGACTAATTCTCAAGTTTAAAGAAATTTAAATTTTTATAATGCTTACCTTTGAATGTGTCTATAGAGCCCTAAGAACTGAACTAATACCTCTCACTTTTCAAGTTATATATTACGAAAGAAAAGCCCATACTACAACAGAGATACATGGGTGACATTGATTTTTCTCTCTTTGAGATATTCCATCCCATTCAATACTTGAACAATAAGATAGCAGCTTCTCTGAGCTCAGAAATATGGGTGACATTTGCCACTAATGTTCATTTTCGTTCTGTTGCTGTCACAGCTTATCTCTCTTGTGTGATGGTGAGTGGACCCACTATCTTGACTTATTCTGTTGCTTATGTGACAAAGGCTAAGATGCCAAGGTCACTATGAGGTTATCATCCATCATGGTGCCAATATGTCTGCCATGATTGATGGGGTGTTACCCTGCAGGGTCCCTGACTTCTGCTACTGTCACATCTATGCTTCTGAGCCATACCAGGACTGGCGTTCTCAGGTATCTGAGTATTTCCTCTCCAAACGGCCCTCTGATTAAAATGGCCCAGGAACTGGCAGCATGGATAGAGTAGTAGAAGACAGATAGAGACCACAGATTTGCTGGCTTGCTCAGCTGGAATTTTTATCAGCTAGGAAAAGGACCCAACAAAGTTGTAACTCTTTGCTTAGATGTGAAACATGATTCTCTTTCAGATTCGTAGTCCTAATAAATAAACCCATTTAAAATGCTAAGCACTGGATAATGTAAGTAAATTTGCTAAAGTAACCTCAAATTTTTAGTCAAGTTAGCAATATATCAGTGAGTTTCACAGCTTTTTTTAAAAAATGGGAAAAGAGAGTAATCTTCTTGCTGTTACAGATAACATGCAATCTCAGAAACATGATTAAAACCCTAATCTTAGATCAATAAACACAGTGCTCTTGATTTCAAGCTTTTCCTCCCAGCAAACTTGACATCTCCAGCACAGAGACAAGCACAGAAGTCGATTATGGAGAAAATGCAACTAGACCGTGTGTACACTTCCTCTTCATCGTCTTCTCCTTTTAATCAATAGCACGCTGAGCCTCCAGCTTCTATTGAATTAGGTTTACAAAGCTTTTTTGTTCTCACCTGTCGCTAAGAAAAATCATTCATGGCATCCAGGATCTGAAATAGCGGAGACTGCATGAATCAAAAGGTAAAAACGTTCCCTCCCCAGGGAGGTCGCCAGCTGTCTCATTGATTCAGTGCTGCACTGGGCTGATTTGGAGCCTACCCTGGCACCAGCTCCAGAGAGCGCCGTATAATAAGAAACCACAATGTAAACTGTTACCGGGAGAAACAGAACATCTGGTCTGCAACAAAAGCAAAGTCCATCGCTGAGAAGCAGCCTGGCCGTCATCATTGAAGCGTGAATATGCTGGGTCCTGTCACCCGAAACAGGGGACCCCTGGAGCCAAATGAGAAAAGGGAAAATAGAAATCATAAGGAAGAAGACTCCCTGGCAGAGAAATTACATATTTCCTCACAATTTTTCTTTTGTCAAAATATGAGATGATACCCATTAGTCTTTTTAAGAGTTTTATTTCTTTTTTTTAAATACAACCAATTTCTAAAAATTGAAGATTTAAAAGAAAGACATTAGTTGATCTGGGTCTTTTCATCCTGTGAGTCCTGGGAGGTTGGGATGTTTGTTTTGTTTTGTACTGTTTGGAAGAGTAAGGCCTTTGTGTGTCATCCTGCTTCTACAGTGAGACCTAAAGATCAGCACCTGCTTTGGAGACTCATTTTAGCTGCCCTTGACCAGGACTATGGATACAGGCAGCTAACCCAAGTGCAGTGAGGAGAAGCAGCCGTGTGCTGAAGACCGTTCCCTACCCTGCGCCTCCACCAAGCTGTGCACCTCCACAGGCCACTCGAGAGTCTGGGGCTTTCCGGGTCACTTTTGCTGTCTATGCTCATTGTTATTTTTGTTGCTTTAAATAGTAAACGATGCCCTGAGAATGGGAGAATTTTATTTCCAACTGCTTTAAAATGCAGATCAAAAAAAAAAAAAAAAAAAAGAAGAAGAAGAAGAAGAAGGCTTACCCTGTTGACAAAGCCCTGTCAAAGGGAGAGTCATTAGACTCCACACAGGTTTGTGTACTTCATTCCTTTCCAAAGCCATCTGTCTGAATTTAATTCACTGATAATTTTATCAGTCTCCCCATGCTTTGCCTGAAACCTCTCCTCTGCATTTTTATTCCTCACAGATGTTAACTCTTTGAGTGGCAGTTCCCACGCTGTTAGAATTTCGATGCAGAGACGTGAGCTTCCTGAAGGACCCACTCTCTACCACACCGCCCTCTCCAACTGGAGTGCTTTCCAGCAGACGTTAAATAGCACCTCTGGGTAGAGCCCATCTGGGTGCCACATTGCATCTGGACCTTGCTGTAGGGATGACACCTACAGAGGCACCATCCCAGGCACATGAGAGACTGGGCATTTCAAATGCCTTGGAAGCTGGTTGTCAAGACATTTTTAAGAGAGACAATTCCATTCTTTATCTTTCATAAAAGGAAGATATCAAGGATACTGTAAGTCTATTAACAAATTAATTATTTAAAGAAATTATTTCTCTTTTTTCTGTGCTTACTGTAAACCATGAACATTTTTTTTCTGTATCTTTTCTTTCTTTTTTTTTTCCCAGAGACAAGGCATTCATTGTGTTGTCCAAGCCACCTTCAAATTTCTGTGCTGAAGTGAGCATCCTGCCCTAGTTTACCTACCACACTTGGCTTAAGTTTAGTTTTGTTTGTATATCTAAGGACTAGATCCAAGGCCTCAAGTATGCCAAGCTTTTAGCTTTCTACCACCCTCTATATTCCCAGGCACACCATGTCCTTCCTTTTTTAAAGAGACCATTTAAATGCACTTTTAGCTTGTGCTAAAGATGATTTATCTCAAGCTTATCATCAAATCATTTTGAGAAGAGTCTTATAGTTTCCAGATCAATTCAGTGAGAAGAGTTTTGTACATCTGATGTCTCAGCCTGCTTTTAATTTTTCCTATTAAGCATTTCTAAGCTTCTGTATTGAAGAAGATTTGGCACTGAGTGGCACCAGAGGCAGACAGTGAACTTCACAAGACCCTAACACTCTGGGAGCTTGGGATCTAGTACACAAAAAGGGCATATAAAACAGACTATGACTGGTACAAAGTGCTGCACAAAACCAAGTAAGGGAGGGATTTACCTAGCTAGAAATATGTTGCAGACTTTACAGAAGAAAACATTTGTGAAGTGGGCCCTAAGAACTGGGTAGGATTTGCAGAGTAGAGGTGAGTTTGCTCAGGCACCAGGGGCTGAAACCACTATCGCAAAGAACATGTATGTGGGAGAGTAATGGGAAGTTCAAGGATCACAGTGGATGTGAACTTAGCTGGATAAGAGAGACTGAGGGAAAAACAGTTTAACTTAGAGATGAGGGTTACAGCCATGCCTTGCAAGAAGATACCATTGAAAATTTCCATACAAAAATAATGGTATGAACTGCTGCATTTCTAGAAGATACAGTCAGTAGTTCTCTGTAGAATGAATTAGAAAAGATGGAAAAATTGAGAGTGCGATGATAAAGAGAGAAACAGAGGTCCTGGGTTAGGGCAGTTCCAATCGTAATGAAATTCACTGAATTTGTTCAAACTGTCCAAGTATGCAGATGGGAGTGATAAGTTCAAATCAAAAAATTCAGGAGGGCTGTGAAAAGCACTCTGACCGAAGCGTCTTGCAGCTTTTCATCTTTCTAAAATCACCCTGATTCTCTCAGCTGCTACCACTAATCCCCAAGGAACCAAAGCCAGCCAGGTGAGGAAGCATTTTCCTTGTACTAGTGATATTTTGAGTATCAACCGAGCATGTGTACTATTTCTAATGCAGCTACAAGGCACTGACTCTCACTTCATGTTTCCGGGCTCTGTGTCTCCTCTGTGAGACAGGTAGGTGCCTTTTGGATTCAGTCTCCACTAGTTTAGATCCAAGATCCCACAAACAAGTTTTCTGAGCAACAGATGAGAACAAAAAAAGACTTTGTAAACCTAATTCCATAAAAGCCATCGACTAATGTGCTACTGATTAAAAGGAGAAGATGATGAAGAGGATGGAATCATAGTGGGGATGATCCCAACAGCCCGTGAGATGGTAGAGCTTAAGATGCACCATCGAGGTGCATTTTTCCCCATAATTGTGCCCAAAATGATCCAAATTGTTGAAAATCCTAAACTTACAAATTAAAAAAGCCTCACTCATGCCAAAGAACATGAGGAATGAATTAAACTAACAGAGTACATTGCGTTCAAAATGGCCAAAATGAGTGAAGATGAGAAAGTCTTACGTGTGTGTAAGAGGAGACAGAGTGAAATAAATAAATAAGCAAACAAGAGGCAGAGGGAAGGGCAAGATCGGACCTCTTCTCTGGAACAAAAGAAGCAAGATAACAATGGGACAACTTCTTTAAGACACCGAAGAGGAAAAACATTTGTCAACCTGCAATCCTATTTTCCGCAAAATACCTTACAAAAGTGAAAGCAAAATAAATACATTGTTGGAGATAAGAAAGCTAAAGATATTTATCACTGCAGCTCAATCAATGTTAAAATAAATCCTTCAAGCAGAATGAAAAAGATGCCGTACAGAAATACAGATCAATGTAAAGGAATATAGAGCGCTAGAAATGGTAGCTATGTGAAAAAACATAAAATTTTTTCCTTCTTTAAATCATTTGTTAAAACTTTACTTTTAAAAGACTAATAGCCACATATTTTGGGGATTTATAAAATGCATAAATAGAATGTATGATAAAAATAACTCAGAGATTAGAAGGGGGAATTGGAAGTATACAATTGTACGATTAGCATACGATATAGAAAGTGGGATATAATATATGTGCTCTAAATACACTGTAACAAGTTAAGGTTGCCTATTTTAATTCCAAATCAGAGTTAGGAAAACACTGATAGGGCTGAAGATTTAGTTCAGTGTTTCCAACGTCTGTCTCGCAACCACAAGGTCACGAGTTCAATCCGTGATACCCCTCCAAAAAAGAAGAAGACATTGACAGTTCCAAAGACAATATAGGTAACAAAATAGCATATTATAAAATATACAGTCAACTCAAATTATAACTTTGTTACTCATTAATGACTTAATATAAATTATTTCTTTTAACTTTAGTCAAACTTCTTCATCTCTAAATAAATATTTAGTAGTACTAATTTCATTAAAAGAAGGCTTTACATTCTTTGAGGAGAGGGACCATAACTTTAACAATTTTGTATTACCACAACAGAATATTCCATTGTATCTTTTCTAGTTTGGTAAATTAGGATAATAATGGCGACCTTCTCAAGACTCCTTGAGGTTTATGTAAACATGCATGGCAAGCGCTCACACAGAGACAGGTAAATGTCCCTTGTCCTCTTTCCTCTCCCCCAAAGCTACATGTACTTAGAATGAGAGATTCCAACCTGAAGAATGAACGATCTGCCCATAGGCACTCTCATTTGATGCAGACAGTTTTGCACAGCACCTGGCCTACCTTGTTCTTCAAATGTATGTGGACTTGTCTGGGGGGTTTTATCCTGGGCTCAAGAGGGGTGGTGCCAGGTGATGGAAAAGGTGATGATGAATCAATGGCTCAGGGCATCCTGACTGGGACAGAGACACGCATTTGAGAGAAGAGAACATAGCGAACGCCATGGACTCTGCCCATGGAAGGGACACAAGACATCGTGGGGATGATTCCAACAGCCCATGAGATGGTAGAGCTTAAGAGCTCTTCACCTCTCACCAGCCACAGCCTCCATGTCCTGGGACAGCTCTTCACCAGACAAGATTCATCATCACATGGACCTCACATTCCCTCAGCAGGAACATTACTATGAATCTAAATTGAACTGATTCAAAGTTTATTTTTAAAAAAAGAATAACAGAGGTAAATGATAGCAATGAATGTTTTAAATCCATGAGTCCATGCAAAAATACAATGAATATATGTGTAATTATGTATTTTGCTTAGTAATGACAAGTTATATTTTACATGAAGAAGAAATGGAAATGTTCTTCTTTATAAAATATTTCTAAGCCAGTAAGTACAGAATGGATGATAGAATTCAGAAAGCACCATTTACAGCCACCCTTGTGATAACTGATTAGGAATCAACAATAAATGTTGAAACCACAAATCAAAGATTATTGAAGAGCAGGATATTCATACAGTCTGAAAATATTGTTCTCCTAATTCCTGACACATGTTCAAAAGGGAAAGCTATGACTTGTGGTGGGAAAATATGATGAACTTTACTTTCATCAAACTTTCAAATTTAATATCACCCCAATCAAAAGTTCAAATTTAACATTCTCAAGTAAGAGGACAAACTGACCTACTGAGCTTCTTAATATAGTGAGACAGAAGTGGTGATATACAGCATCATCTCTATAGTATGTTTGCAAAATTAACCTGAGTAAAAAAAAAAATCATTAAACAAATACAAATTGAAAGATTATCTGCAATACAACCAACTTTGATAATTCAAAGGCTGAAAACCTGGCAGATACTGTGTTGCCCGCCTACTTCCCAGCACCCTTGGGAGGCTGAAGATTTCAAGGTCGTGTTCAGCCCCAGCAACTTAGTGATGGTATATTCTGTATCAAAATTAAAAAATCAAAAAAAGAGTGGGGATGTAGCTCAATCAAAAAAATAAATAAAGCCAAAGACCTGTTTTAGATTAAAGAACCTTGAAGAGACACAAGGAAATGTAATCCATGATCTTTGAAGAGTTCCTTGGTTTTAAACTTTGTTAATTTTTAAAACATCAATATATGACATTTAAACTCTTTGTTAATTTTTAAAACACCAATATATGGTACAACTGTGACATTCTGAATATGGACAGTATGTTAGATAATAGTTTTGTAATAATGCTGAAGACTTGATTACAATATTACTGTCTTGTTTTGTCACAGACTATTCTCAGAAGACATACACTGAAGCCTGAGAAGGAAGTGTTAGTGAACCTTGCAACTAATTCTCAGATGGGTCAGGCTAAGAAAGAATAGATGAATCTATTTTATTCCACCATGCATGAGGAGGTAAAGCATAAGATCTCCCCTGACTCTGAAGAGCCACAGT
Organism: Petromus typicus; assembly: GCA_004026965.1. Lineage (NCBI taxonomy): Eukaryota > Metazoa > Chordata > Mammalia > Rodentia > Petromuridae > Petromus > Petromus typicus. The sequence continues at coordinate 49,587 of PVIR01001453.1, read as the reverse complement.
TTACATGTCCCAGGAGAGATGTTCTTATGTTGAAGGGCAACAAGAGAGAGCATGAAAGCACAAGGTGCCAAAAGTTTTAATAAATTAATCTGGGTAATGGGCTTTTGCACGCTTAGTTTATCATTCTTGGATATACTTTTGCTCTAACATTCAATTTTATTTGGGGCTATTTTTTTTTTTATTTTTCTTTGGGAATCTAATTTGAAAAGATGATGTCAATTCTTGTGGGATCTATAATCCTGAAGAAGGGGAAGGATAGAGTAAACTAAATGTAGTATTTATCAAGCTGAAATGAATCAGTGAGTGATTAGAAACAACCAAGCCAATGAATGTTGTCATAGAAAGTTGACCAGAATGAGCCAGATCTCAGAGTCATGGGGCAAAAATGTATATGGTCCTCCCTTTCCGTTCTTCTTACTAAAAATCTTCTGATAAAGTTCTTACATTACAAAAATAGGTTGGGCCAGAGGATGGAGACATGTTTTCCTCATAATGGCAAAGTCTAGAGTCTAAACCAGGAATGGCGAACCTATGGCACTCATGAAGCAGTGAGCTGATTGTATCATTAAAAGCTTTAGAAGACTCACCATCAGTGATCTGGAACTCTTTTCTCTGGCAATGCCTTTCCCACCAGAACTGCAGAGATGACCACATGTACATCGCCAACTGGCTTTCTCTGAACTCTGGCAGTGTGGTCATTTGCAAGTCCACCTGTGGGCTCCACAAGACAGCAGCACACATTGTTACCAGAATGTACCCTCCACCTGGACTGGAGGGGAATCAGCTTATACACATCTGAGAAAGGTCACGCTTCAGAGCTGCTCTCGACAAGCCACTGTTTGCTCTCATGTTATTCTACTTCCCAGGGCTCCATGAGTCTATTCTGAGATTTTTAAAAAGTAGGAAAGTTGGGATGGCTTCAGTGCTCCATTGAAAGAGAGTTTCTAGAGGGCACGCTCCTTTGGAAACAGGAGATCAGATGTTCTCCTGTTCTGTTTGCTACTCATAATCCCCAACCATGCAAAGCCTGGGATGCAAATAGAAGTTTGTCAGATGTCAGAAGAAATGATATGCCCGGGCATCACTCTTCGTGGCCCAGCCTGGCCTGACTGCTCTCAGGCTCTGCCCTTTCCCCTGCAGCTATGTAGCACCATACTCTGCAAAACCACATCAGTACTTTACTATGATGTTCCTTGAATTCAGAAAACAATAACTTCAAATGTTTCAGCGGCAGAGGCAAATTGCTGTTTTCTCTGCATTTCCGTTACCTCACTCTAAAGTAAGTGTCTCATGAGTTGCACGGGAACTGAGAACGTAAACTCTCTAGTTGGTCGTGAATTTGGAACTAGTAGGGACTTCCTCATTCATCTTTATGCCAATGCACCAAGGACTGGAAATACACGTCTGATTGAATATCATACCTGAATATGCTCATAAGTAAATGCTTGAACAAAAACAATCCCCTGGCCCATATGGTCTGAGGAAGAACATTCTGACTAATAGGCCCTATAGATACAAGCTAGTGGGCTGCTACATTTCCTTGTTTGTGTGACTAATTTTACACCAAATGGCAACGGCTGTTAGACACAGAGGGGTTTAAATATATTACCACCTTCTAATAAGATCATTAAGATGAACAGAGCAATACAAACACTTTTCAAATGTTTTTTATTGGGCCGGGGATATAGCTCCGTGGTTCCGGCGCCTGTCTTGCAAGCACAGGGGCCCGGTTCAATCCCCAGTAACCACATAACAATACTGGGCGTGGGACTCACCCCAGCAGCAATCAGTACCACATACCACAGAGCCGGGCTTGGTGGCTCACGCCTGTAATCCCAGCACTCGGGAGGCAGAGGCAGGAGGATTGCTGTGATGTGAGTTGGAGGCTGAGCTCAGGGCCAGCCTAAACCACAAAGTGAGACCCTGTCTCAAAAAACCTTAAAAAAAATGTTTTTTATTTATTAGGAGAAGAGTCAGGAAGCTTCTCTTGGGCTTTGCAAGCCAAATGAGTTCTGCCACAGCTACTTAGTGCTACAACTATAATGGGAAAGCAGCCATAGACAATTCACAAGTGATTAACAGGACTGTGTTTACATAAAACTTTATTGACAGACATTGAAATTTGAACATTTTGTAATTTTCCTGGTCTTAAAACCTTTTTTCTGTAACTTGTCTTACAAACTCCAAGAAGTAAAAAGTATTCTTAACTCACAAACAAGTGTAGTCAGTTTGTGATTGGAATGTTGCTTAAGCAGAATATTGCATAAATCCATTAGTTTCACCTCAACCCAGAAACTCAATTTCTGAAAGCTTGCATTTAATAGATGTTGAATTTAAATTCATAATTTAAAAAATACATAATCATGAAATGTTGCTTTAGAAGACAGCCCTTTACCACAATTTATTGATTTTTCATTATTATCTAATAATAATAGAAATTTATAATTCATCAGTGAACTGTAAAAATTATTTTCACTTGTGAGTAATTTGAGGCAATTAAATTAGGCATGCTTCCATAGGTCTTAGTGGCTTAAATGTACTGCTAAAGAATATATTAACTGATTCATACTGATTATACACGATGCTCCTCCCCTTCACAGATACTAACAACTTTAGGGGTGCTGTGCATGTGCTTTGAAAGAATATTTTTTACTTGACACGTAATCTTCACAGTTGGGCAGGAAAGTATGGATTACAGAAGGAAGAACTCTCTAAGTTTCCCAGAACAATAATGGAAACTAAATGTATAAAAGACGTTTGCAAAGAAAATCCTTGTTAAATCATTATTCACCTCTAACTGACCTGGCCAAACCTCCAAAGCTCTACTCATGAAAACCTATGTCAATATTTTTTACATAGTGTTGCAAGGTGCAGTAAGAGTAGGAATTCCTCACTGAACAAATATTTACTGAGTTCTTCGTATATGCCAAGGACTGCTAAGGAGGAGGAAGTGGGGAGCCAGATGAGCCGGTTCTGTACTGTCACCTTCTAGTGAGAGAAGATAAACAAAAAGAGAAGAGAAATGTTAGCCGATGCTGAGCGCATTGCAATGTTTAGTCATCTGATACAACAGAGAATAAATACCAGGAAGGCTCTTTTGAAAGATGATCAGAAAAAGGCCCTTGGAGGAGCTGGAATTGAGATTTAACTGACAAGAAACTATATCAAGCTCTCTCAAGTGCAGGGAGAAGTACATTTTAAGCAGGAGAAAAAACTAGGCAAAAGCCTGAGGCAAGAATAAGTTGTTTTATTTGAGAAACAAGAGGAATATCCTTATGTTGCACTTTGTGAGCCAGAGGAAGATGTTTGGATTTTATTTTATGTGTAATGAGGCAAGAACTTAAGAAGGGAGATCAGTATGGAAGGTGTGAAGTTAAACATTCCAGAAGAAACTACTATGACAGAATTCTTCAAGCAAGAAGCAGCTGGTCACTTCTCCCTCCTAAAATAAGATAAGAGGATGCCTCTGTGCAATGATGGAGTAGGGGAGGCTCATAACACAAGGACCATGAGCTTACATGCTCTATCTGGTCACTTTCTCATCACTACCTTTGTCTACAACCTCCTTACTTTTACTTTCAGGTAAAGATGGCCTCTAATTATGAATTCTAAACCATGCCAGAGAATTACTTTTTCATAACTTTTCTCCCACTTTTATATCTATAGATATAGATATTGAGATATGTTTTATTTTTCTCGGTGATCTTTTGTCAGCTTACTATTTCTATGACAGAATACCTGAAAAAAATACTTGACAAAGGAAAGTCATGTCTTGGCTCACAGCTTCAGAGGTTTCATACCTAGCTGCTTAGTTCCATGTTTCCAGGCCTACATCCAGAGAACATCATGGCAGAGTGGCAAGCTGCGCACCTGATGGGGACGCTGTGAAACAGAGGAAGAGAGAGAGGAAGAAACTGGGTCAAAATGCACACTGTGAGGTCATACGATGATCTGTGCCATCCAATTAGCGCCCCCCTTAAATAATCACTAAATTATCACCAGATCAATGGATTAATTCGCTTGATGATGTTAGGCCCCTGATGATCTCATTACTTCCCTAAAGCCCAGCGGCAAGCAACCAAGCCTTCAAAACAATGAAAGGTTGGGGAATGTAATGACCTATATCTAGATGTTCCTCCAAGAGCTTCATATACATAGTAGGTGGGCCTTTTGGGAGAAGATTGATTAGGAAGGAGCTATAGTGAACTTGATCTTCACAGATACAAGCAGCTTCCCTCTGTCAAAGCCCTGTCACCATGCTACTAACTGTGCAAGGATGGAAGCTTCTAGAACAGGAGCCAGAATCTACCTCTCTTCTTTTAAATTGCAAGTGTCAGGTATTTTATCTCAGTACTTTGGAAAGTGATTAAGATAGAGAATTTTTTTTTCATTCTATTCATAGCACTGTCTTTATCCGATGGTTCCAGCTAAGAGCTTAAGAAGATAGTCAATTTAAAATGCCACCATAGAAACAACATATCCTAGGACAAAGAACATTACATTTATTTGGGACTATTTAGGATTTCCACTGGAGAAAATACAGATTCAAGCAATCTTGAAAATATTCTCTGAAGTTTTGTAAAATAATGTTAATATTTATAGCTTTAAAGTGAATGGGTAATTTGGAAATCACTTCATTTATTAATAAGATGTGGTTGGTGTTGGTAAAGTTAATCTTTCCTCTAAGAAAGTGACTGGATATAATCTCAATCTCTGACTAGTTTGGGGATAGGATCCTGGTCCTTCCTGGCACTGGGACAGTGGGAAGAAAATGTTCGATTTCCATCAGTTGTGCGAGGCTTTCCTTTTAGCTGAAGGCAGATCAGCCTCAGCTACTTTCCCATCTCCTCACAGGGAGCAGCTTTCAGATAATAAATGAGCGGCCACTGATGTCATTAATAGGGAGAAATGCATTGATAATTTATCTTCTCACAAAAAATTCAGCAGAAATTTTCATCAAGCCTATTGTAAAAGAAAGGTTCATAGATCAAAGAAGGGAAAAATAAAAGAAGATAGAAGGAAGGGAAGGAGAAGCAAAGGAGGAAGAAAAGAAAGGAGAAAAGATGATCAGCTGCAAAAAAAAGGATCTTTTATTTTCAGAAATAACACTCCAAACAGAAAAATGCTTTAGTTAACATCACAGAAGGGTGTACATTCAGCTTTATTCCTGGATAGCACTGAGGTATATTACAGACCGTTACACATAGCGTAATATAAAGAAAACAGCAAATGTATACAATCAAACTGTCTATTGAGCCATCGAACCACAGAGCAGCTGGCATCACCATCAAAACAGGGCACTGAGATACAATTTTAAATCTATCTGATAGGCAAACTACAGTGTTTCAGATTTCTTAGGGTGAGTGAGTTTAGCATCGTTATCTGTAGAACAGCCTATCCCAGGATAGCACTTTATTTATTCAGATGGAGATTGGACAGAGTGGGTAAACATTACAGTTCCAGCCTCAGTGTGCTTTAAAGATAAATCCAGCAGAGTATTTTCTCTCTGTGCATGGGGTTCTTTTCTAACACAGTCAAAAGGAGTGAGGAGAGAGGAGAATGGAGAAAAGAAATATTTTAAAACACACCTCATGTAAAACTGTGAAGTGGAAAGATGTGTTTACCGTAAACACCTAACGGTCCTAGGAGTCACTCTGTCCCTTAATGTTACCACTTTACAAGTCCAAAAAGCTGGGAAATACTCTTACTTTCCAAGCAATCTACTAGATAGTAAGATTCACTGTGTCAACAGGCACCCATTAAACAAAGCACACAGCAAGGGAACTTCACAAAGTACAGATCATAAAATACATATTTGTTTTCTGATTGAATTTTCACATTTTCTCTTTTCTCCCATTGGGAGCTCTAGTTAGTTTCGGTTTAATGAAATAAAGTGTCTCAAAGAGAATGAAAGAGTAAAATGTTTCTCTGAAAGCCCATCAGAAATAATTCTTGAAAGAACTGTGCCTGCAGTTTGGAAACATTTTCTACGGAGAAGATGAAAACTAGAATACAAAATTTAAGCATTTGAAGTAGTTTTTGTGATACTTTTGAACAGCCTGTGGATATTTCTGCACTTGCTTAAAGGAAGAGAGGGATTCAAACCTTACAAAGGAGTCTGTTTTGATGAATGTCCTAACTCTTCTGATGAAGGTTGAACCCTCTACCGATCTGTGTATTTCTTTGTATACTCATGGAATAGTAGCTATTTTAGGTGGAAAAGCGAATATAGTGGTCATGAAGATCTCTCCCCCCTCATCAAACACACACAAGAAAAAACATTTGTAATTTTGCATATTTGTTAAATTTATCATATGCATTTAGTGTCCCAGTTGTTGAACTCTGGTGTGGGGTTTGAATTCTGTCACTTAATCCTCACATGCTTTTTCTTTTCCTTCTATAAAATGAAGACTTGAGAAGATACACAGAAGGAAAACAGCTAGCTCAACTAAGATTTCTTCTTTTGGTTTTTGCAGGGAATTTCAATTTGATTTCCATAAAGAAAATGTGATATTAACACACTTAGAATATTTCTTTACCATGAATAAGGTTAATCTTGGGTCATTGGTAAGAAAATGGATGCACCTTGTTACCATATTAAGTGAAATACATTAAACACCTGGTTGAAAGATCACGTGGTTTCTCTTACATGAAAAACACAAAGTATAAACAAAGATCAAAATAAACAATACACAATAGGAGGTAAAGAGAGAAGTATTTCTCAAACGGATGGCAGATCAAGAGATGGAAAGAAGGACGGGATGGTAAAGGATGAAAAATGAATTAAGATATGTTATGTACATGCACCAACTCCCCACAAGAAATGCAATCATGTATTCTGAAACATGTACTATTAGAATAAAAACAAAAAATTATTCCTATGTTCTAGAAAAAATGAGGAGTTGAAATTAGATCGTGTAAGTCTCATTCAGTGTTCTATGATCTGAATCTTTATTAAGGACTGTAGAATAACACAACTATTTTTAAGATGAGAATTCTCAGCTGATTTGAACTTCTCTTTAACAAACTCTTTTGTTACCACTTTAATCTTTACAATAATCCTATCGATTACTGTCATTTAAAATATTTTAGTGAGATAATAAACAAGCTATAGTGAATAAAATTCTCCCATTTCACAGCAATGAAGTAAAAAAAGATTGATCAGGGCCAAATCGATCCAGTTACCCAGTTTATATCACTAGAGATGTTTACTACCCTTCCACATTGTGATCAAACCCATGGCCTCATTTTACACTTGCAGCTGGTAGCTAAACAATGTCCAGTAACTTCCCCAAGACCACTGAACCAAAAGTGTCAGAATCAGAATCTGATCTAGTTTTACTTTCCCCCAATTTGGTTTACACGACTCTAAACTACAGAGCCTGTTTCCTGAAGACACAAGACAACACATAAGCCAAGCATAAGGCTAGTATTCCCTTTGTTTCAAATGATCAGATTTCACAAACATGAATTTAAATAAGAGGAGGGATCCTAACCAAGGATCAGAAGAGATAAACACCAATGTCATCTGGCTCTCTTCCCATTAATGTGCAGCCTAATTAATACGTGAATGCTCTTTATTCCCTCTTCTTGGAAATAGCCTGAGTCAAAAAGCATCCCAAATCTAAGACCCTTGGAGAGCCTTACTCTTGCATCAACCTTTCTACAAAGCCTGCGGCCCAGAGTAACAATTTCAACAGACCACCTCAGCTCTGTGCAGGGATTTCATCATTCACAGCCGTGATGAGCATCCTTTGTATGATGACTTGCTTGGTGCTTACAACTTTACTCTATTTTAAGCTGTCATAAGAAAAGCTGCAGCCCCTTGGCTCGGAGAGAATGTGTACATATATTTTGTCCCATCAAAGATGACTTGAGGACTCCTCCAATTTGCTTTGAGAAAAATAGCCTTTAAGCTGAGATTAAGAGGAGAGAAACTTCCAATAAAAGGGAATATTTTTCAAAAACTTGCAAGTGACTATAGAGCCAGTTACCACAGAAAACCTTGTCACCTTGAGTATGCCATTTGTTATCACACACTCCGGAATACATCTATTCATCTTCTTTTAATTGCTTAGCTGTGCTACAAATACAAAGCAGCTCACTGATGCAGAGACAGTGAAAGAATATTTTGTCATGGAAACTTTGAAAACATTTCAAAGCAGGAGCTCTGCTCTGTTGAAATGAAACCTTCAAGCTGTTTGCTGGGCATTGTATTTGGCTGTTGAGTCCAGAATAAGAAACCGTCTCTCTGTTCAGCTTTTACTTGTATCTTCTTTTACTTGCACAAGTCTAAGACAGTTCTTACAGTTTTTTCAGTCAGAGTTTACCAAAGTGGTGGATCATTCTTCCTCTCTTCTCACTAAAGGACAGATAAGTGAGATTATCTTTGAGTCAGGAGGTGAATATCTAGTTAACATTCTGAGCTAATGCTCTGTGGTTTTTTGGAGTTTGCCTGAATCAGTTTTGCTTAAAGTTGGTTGAAACAATAAACTGGAATACCATTAGGTAGAGAGACAAGGTTGCAGAGGTTTTATGCTATGATTGCATTGAATAGATTTTCTGTGCCTGTAATCTTTATTTCTTCTCCCATATACCGGTGATGCGGATTTTCATATTTTAAGATCTCAAAGATCTTGAATGCTCTCTTCAGTCTTTCTTGATCTTTATTTCTATGTGAATGTGATATTCTAGAAGATCTGAGCTGAATCTGTAATCAGATTATTTCAACTACTTGGTCCAGTCTGCTGTTAAGGCTTTCAACTGAGCTACTGAGTTCTATATTTCCAAAGTTGCTCATTAACTCTTTAAAAAAAAATCTGAATTTCTACTGGATTTTTCATTCATACTCTGCACTATCTTCCTGATTTCATTCAACTGATTGTCTGTATTCTCTTAGATCTCACTGCACTATTTTTTTAAATTCAAATTTTTATTGGTACATTATGAATACACATCATCATTGCATTCAACATTGAGAATTTGTACCAGAATATGACATGACTTGATTCTCATTCCCCCCCACTGCAACGCCCCTACTCCTTATATATATAAGCCTTGTCTCCTTTTTTTCTTTATTATTATCATGGTGCTATTTTTAAAAATCATTGCTTTGAATTCTTTAATAGGCATTCAACTACTGTCATATGTCTGGATTGTCACTAGAATCATGAGCTTTAGGAAGTATCTCTTGATTTTTCAGAATTTTATGTTGGAGATTTATATACTCGGTGGAATGGATAGCTCTTCCATTTTAGGGGCTGGCCTGTTTAGTAAACAGCTTTCTCCTGAAAGTGTGTCTTAGCGTTTCAGCTTGCTACACAATACTGAGTTTATTTCCAGATAGACACCATAGTGTACTCTCCCTCTAGCTTCTTGAGCTATGATTAGTGAACTTGGGCACAGCCTATACCACTTCAGAATCAGAGAAATCCATTTTCTGCACATGGCATAAAAGAGTGGGAACACTCTAGCAGTTTAGGCATGTGTGGTATAGACAGTAGCGAGAAAAGAGTACATTTTCTTTAGACCCTTACAGTTGTAGTGCTGATTGTACCTGTCAACTGATTCATATACTTAAATGGATTTTCAGCACCATAATGACTGATCCAGTAGTCATGACAGACTGAAGCACTTGTCCCTTGATTAGATATGGATCCAGTCCACATGCTCCATGGGGAAAAACAAGGGTAGGACTCACAGCAGACCCTTTGTGGCAGTGATACCCAACTCTCTCCACAGTGTGTGATCAGACAATGTGTGGGGCAGCTGAGGCAGAGACACACAAAAACGTAAGGGCAGCAAACACGCTGTTCTTCTCTGCATCTCCTGTAGCTGCACCTTCCCCAGAGCAGGACCTTACATCAGCTGTGTATAACTGGGACAGGTCAATGGTGAAGGACTTTTCTCCAGGCTCTTTCAAAAGTTATGACAATCAGGAATCACCTGGGAGTGGGTGACAGATGGAAACAGGGAAAATTCCTCTCCGGTGAAGTACTTGTGGGAGTAAGCACAGAATATGGCTGGTGCTGACAAAGGTTCTATCTGGACTTAACTTAGGCCTGTGTCCAGAGGCTCAGGCTAAAGCCAGAGCTCAACCTGCATTTTTGAGGCTGATCCTGCACAACTTTATGAGTGAGGGAGGTGCTGAACCTCATAGTTCTCTCTTTACCTTGTCAGGCTCAGTAGGAGAGTGTGGTGAGGATCACACAGGCAACCTTCCCCTCAGTCGACATCGGCATGGAGCCACATCCAATTGCTTGCATCCTGGTGTCTGAGGGCATGTTCCCTGTCCCCCACTTGTGGAGACAGCGCCCTCCACTCCCCTCCAATTGCAGTTCCTGCTGCGCACAGGACAGCACTCTTAACAGGTTTCTATCAGTTACTTCACCAAACCAGGTTTGGAGCAGGAGACTGGCAACTACGGAGCCAGGGCAGTGGAGGATCTATGGGCTCCCAGAGACAGGAATTGGCAAGAGTTTCTGACCTCTGCAGCATTCTCAATTCAGATAGTAGGTCCTTTCTCAAAATGGCTTCTAGCTATAGCACCTCAGAGGCTCCCTGGAAGAAGAAGATAATTCTTTTTCTAAATTCTAAATAACCCAATATCAATGAAATTGAAGATGTAATTAAAAACTTACCAACAGAGAAGAGCATAGGCCCTCAAGATTCACTGTTGAATTCTACAACAAAACCTAATGCTGCTACTCCTCAAAATTTTTAATAAAATTGAAAAGTTAAATGACATCTCTTCACATGGGAAACTGCCTTCTTAACCAACATGCATGAAATAAGGATGAATACCGGAAATCCCCAGAAAGATAAGAACCATAATCAAACAAGCATCAGTGCTGCCTCAGGACGGTGGATATGATCCTAAGAATAAACTCAGGTACCAAAATGAGCAAACTAACTGCTGAGACACCGTGGTACAAAACACCTGGGTTTGTTTGAACTTGCAGCCTAGTGGTTTATTCAAAGGTTAAAAGCACTCATTTGTGAGCAAAAAATTAGGCCTGTAGATATTTATGTAAGAGAATTACAAATTCATATGCCTATCAGTTGATGAAATGATGGCAACAGTATCACTCATAATGACCAAAAGGTGCAAAGCAAGTCAAGCATCTGGTAACTCGTGAAAGCAACATGAACAAGGCTCATCCATGCAGTAGAATAAAACTGGGTGATAAAAAACCTTAGTTTATATGCACTTTCACAGAAATAAGACCTAAAAGTGTCATACTGGCTCCAGATAATCATAAGACCAGCAGGTCCAGCTCCAGAGATAAAAAGTAGATTAAAAGCCACATGGGATGAGTGGGCTGAGAAAGACTGAGGAGTTATTACTATAAAGTATGAAGATTCTCATTTGGAGTTGAGAAAATGCCCTTAACATTAGAGCTAACGGCCAACTATGAACACGCTGCAAACAATGGATCAGCCCCTGAGTATGAATGGGCCCTTGAGTCCCGTGTGAATTATCTAGAACTGTAGCCAAAACCCACCTTCCTGTTAGTAATAGCTCACCTGTATGTAGAAGACCCTGTGCGATTTACCAGCCCAGAGCCAAACTCTGGGCAAACTTAAGGAGATGGTTTACATATGTGGACATTCCAGGTCAGTGCACTAGATGGAGGAGGAAATGAGAACTGAGAAGACAGCAGCGTGATCAAGGAGGAGAGAAATTTCAGTAGGAGGAAAGATCACTTCTGTTTTCATTGTGATGCTGGGATTAAACCCAGGGCCTTGAGCACCCAAAGAAAGAGCTGAACTGCTGGGCAACATCCTCTCTAAGAATGTGAGTGTCAAGCTTTTCTGTCACTCCTACCACCTTGCCTCAGACCAGTCTGTTTATGGGGATCTCAGTTCCCTGAGGACAGGAACGATCTCAGATCCCCAAGGCTGCAGGAAAGTCACCCCCACCCTGCGGCACTGTTGCTTCTGGCCTTAAGGGGGACACTTGGGTCTGTGTGGTGTGTGCTTACAATGTGAGGGAAGGGAAGGGACAGATCCTGTGGTTTCCTATCCCCTTTATCATTACTCCTATGACTGGTTATTCTGTTGTGGATCTCACCAGGTAACCAGGTCATAGAAGACTCATTATGACCTACCTGACCAGTAGCCATAGAGACTTGGGAAACTAAAGATTTCCTCACATCTCTTGTTGATGCTCCAAGAGTTGGTAGTGAAATTTTCTCCCCGATATTTCCCATATTTCTTTTCCTCTTTGGAAGCTTCTTGAGTTGACAGAGTATCAGGTTGACTCTTCAATCTCATGGCGACCTCTTTCCCTCGGAGTGCCCCCTCTGACACAGAGGACTGCACTTCTGAAATCAAATCCACACTGAGCCTCCCTGGAGGCTGTCTCCCCTATGAGGATGTCTCAGTCTTTGAGGATATCATCCTCCTTGAAGACACGACTGCCACTGCGTGTCCTTCAGGCCCTCTCAGATCTCCTATTCAAAGGATGTGGGAGCCTGAAGAGAAAAAGAAACAGCCTGGCCTACAAAAACTTCTGGAAGATGACCCACAGCAACTCTATGAACAAGGTATCAAAATAGCCTGGGCTGACAAAGATGACACTGAAGAATCAACTACTCATGAAGATCTTCACAGAAGGAAGGGGTTGCCAGACAGGTGCCCCAGAGACCAAACAAAGCCCACTAAAGGCAAACTGGATGGACTCGTCAAGTTGTTGAAGACATTGGTTCACATGGATGATGAAGAAACCGAAAAAGATGACAATGAGGATCAAAACACTGATGAGGAAAATCACGAAAAATTTCAGAGAAAGAAGAAAGATGATGACAAAGATGACGGCAGGAATTTTGTCGCAATTACTCTGGTCAAAGACCTCAGGCTCAGCAGCAGATCCCTTGACCATTTGGATCACCTCACTCTCAAGGACCTGAGGTGTGTCCAGACTCGGCCATGTTGGATCCATTGGTAAATACAGATGGCATCCCACTCCCAGAGCTGCCTGTGACTCCTAAGAGACAGGAACCTACTGAGGTGAGCAGCTGCCTCCCAGACAGCCAGGACAGTATGGACCTGGGAGAGACCTGCTGGGAAGCGGGGTGGACCTGGAGGGCAGACCAGATCCACAGGAGGTGAAGGGAGGCAGCAAGGAAAGGGCTCAAGGAGGAGAGACAGGGAAAACAGAAGGGCCAGGGCAGAAAGGAGGGTAAAAACAAACGGAGGAATTAAGTTTGATGGTAAAATCTGAGTGTGTGTGTGTGTGTATGTGTGTGTGTGTTTTCACTTTTTCTGATTACCAAGACAGCACAGAAGGGCTCTTTCTGGTAAAAGGACATGAGTTCCATAAAGGAGTAAATGTGGACACCGCTGCTGTTGACGTTGCATGTGTCTAACTCCTTCTCCCTTTCTCAGCAGACAGTAGCCAAGGTGAGCAGCAGCCACGAGTTGGCCATCACTGAGCCCTCAGCCTCCACAGCCCAGCCTGAGGATGATGCCTGCAGCCAGCAGTGCAACATCTGTCTGCCCCTGGGCCAGGCCTTCCGCTGGCTGCAGAAGAGAGTCCTTTCCATGCGTCTCAGAAGACGGGACCCTTCACAGGCTCCAAAGAGAAAGCGATGCCTCAGAGGCAAGAAGGTACAGCCCGAAGGACCCCTCCAACAGCTGGAGCAGCCTCCCATCCCCACATTTTCATGCTACGTGCTACCCCATCACCCAAAGTATCAATACTTCATCACTTCCCAATAAAGCAAATGTTCTTGTTATCTGTGTCTACCTCTCTGGAAAATTGTATCTCCACTAAGGCTCAAAGTAGGCAACTTGCCCAGGGGACTGTGGTTCCCTCTCAGAAAACATTAGGCGGTGTGAAAGATCCTAAATGGGAGCCATTCATTTTCCTCTGCCTGTTCTAACTGCATTTTACCCTATTTTATGGAGATGAACTTATCAGACCTCACTTCCCACGCACAGACAATACCAACATGACTGGTCAGATCCCACAAGGGCGGGATGGTCCGGGCTGAGCTTGGGACTATGCATAGGACGGCCCAGCGTAGCATGGGTCCCTCAGGAGCCCACTTGAGTTTCTCACATTCCCAAAGCCAGAGGCGGCCACTCGTGTTCCCGCAGGACCACACTGGCTCTGGGACTCAGGCTTTCTCTCCAGGTCCAGCATGCTGATGGGTGTAAGTGTGATGGCTGTAAAAAGTGGCCCGTTGGGAGGAGGGTGAAGGCTCAGAATCACCTCAGCACTCCAGACTCACTTTCTTTTTTCTTTTCTTTTTTGTTTTTTTTTTGAGACAGGGTTTCGCTTTGTGGTTCAGGCTGGCTCCAAGCTCAGCCTCAAAGTCACATCACAACAATCCTCCTGCCTCTGCCTCCTGGGTGCTGGGATTACAGGCGTGAGCCACCACGCCCGGCACTGTGGTATGTGGTACTGGTTGCTGCTGGGTGTGAGTCTCCATGCTCAGTATTGTTATGTGGTACTGGGGATCGAACCGGGTCCTTGCGCTTGCAAGACAGGTGCCAGAACCACTGAGCTGTATCCCCAGCCCACTTCAGCCTCACTTTCTTCATTTTCAGTGCAGAAGAGTTAATGACACACGGCGCACAGGGTACTGTGAGATTCAGGAGATAATGCCTCTTCTCATCAACAGCAGTGTCCTAGACACCATTTGTCATCATTGTAAGGATCCTTGGACCTGACTCAAGGCTGTATAGGAGAGAGTTTGTGTCAGTCTCACTGAATCCCTTCCTACAAGGAAGCAATCCATGGCTACCAAAGCTAAGGACTTGCACAGATCTTGTTTAACCATCTCAGCCCACCACACTCTGCTCCCTAAATCTCATTCATGAACTACCACTACACAACTGTCTCCAAGGCCAGCTTCTCTGAGGAAGGGTGCCCTTCCCCGCTGGCTCTGACTCCCACTGTCCCTGTCCTCAGCTCCCTCCCAGGACCCTGATCACAGTCATTCACCACAGGTCCCAGCAGGAGAGCCCACCCTTCACCTCCCCACCAGTGGAGACCTCTAGCATTTGCATGGATGAGCACACCGGTCTCCACGCCCGTGTGTTCCTCTGCTCCCTTTCAATGTTCTTACCTTTCTTCCTATCTTTCTCCGGCTCCAGTATTTAGCACTCAGGACTGCTTAGTCTGCTCCAGCTTGGCCAAGAGGAGAAAAAGGATGGAGGCACTGACTCAGGGGACTTCTTAAGAGACAAAGCCAGGGATGCACATGCTCAACAGGGCCAACATGTTCTCAATGCTGGTCAAATATCTCTCCTAATAAATAATAAATATTTTATCTTTAAAACAGTTGTGAGAATTGATGAAATACATTTATATGTGGAAATGCTCATAAATGTCTATTACAAACAAATACGATGCTCCTGGGTTCTTAAAGGATATACAGAGACAATACATCTTGGTCTATGGAATGTATTTTCATAAATCTCCATCCATCTCCAATCTCCATTTTTAACACAGTTAAAAGCTGCTTTCTTCCTGGGTTGTCACTAAAGTTACTCAGTAATATAGTCTTGGTGCAGAATTCGGTATGCAGAGAAAGAAAAGCTTTCCCCTGGGAATGCCTTGGGCTCTCCCTGCTACAGATATCTCAAAGCCAGCAACTGCCCCATTTATCTACACCTGCAAGAAAGCTGATTCTACAAAAACCTACAAGAGACTTTCCGCACCCACCACTGCCCTGCAGCTCTCATGCTTGTCCTGCTTATCAGTGAGGCCCAGGACCATCACCCATGAGACCTAAAAAATGACTACCCTCTCATCCAATGTCCCTTCCCCTACCTAAACTCCTCCATGTCAACTGCACACCAACCCTCTTCCTAGAGCTAACCATCTTTTCACTCTTAGCCTGCCTGCACCCAGACTACAGTAAACACCTCACTCATCGCTTAGATTTTGCCTGCCTTGGTGGTCCCAATCGTGCCTCTGTTTACCCTTACAGCTAGATGAGCAACTTTTATACTAGGTTTTTATTGTATATTTAATAGCCTATACATTTGGGACTAGAGATGCTGAGATTTGTCTAAATACTGAGAATTTTATAGACTTCAGAGCACACGTGGTTAATATATATTCAGAGAAAGCAATACATATTTGTCATGCAACATGCACTAGGTCTAGACCTTAACCATATGAAATGGTCAACACAACTTCAGGCGTTCGCATTTGGCACCGAGAAATAGAAGCCCATCTTTTGCCCAATCCTGCCATTCAAAACCTGGTCTACATCTGTCCTCAGAAGACCTGTTACAGTACCTTCCCCTGGAAAATAGACTGGGTACGGACTTCTGTGTTCCAGTGGCACTAGTTACTGTGACCTCTTTATCTGGGAAATGCATTTATGTTCCCCAAGAACACAGGTTCTGTAGAAGACTTCAGTCAGCCCTTCAGTGCACTGAGTATTCCAGGTCAAGTCTGTTATAATGACTACCTTCTCTGGCCTATGTTAGTCTCTGTACTAGAACGAAGTTTTATTGCTAGAGATAGGGAGGACTAAAGGTCCTGTTGTAATAATGTCTATCATAACGGTTATGCTAGAAATGCTGAGTACAAGAAGAGTGACCAAATGTCTAGTCAACTACTGCACTTTTTTCACAATTCTAACCATGGCCAGTGTAAATCTTTTGTCACTCAGCACTTTGATTCTTTTTTAACGCATCACACCCATGTTGATATAAATGATCCTAACGTGCCCTTTCAGGTTTAGTCCAATCCCAGCTCTCTCTACGTTTGCAATATTATTACCCAAACTTGAGTGGATCATTTCCTGTTTCATTCTTCCAGGAAAAATATATCAAGTGTAGAGGCATACATCCATGTTTAACTTAAATACATTTAACCTACAAGGTACTGACCCAGCAGAGATATTTCTTAACTGATTTTCAATAGGAATGGTAACGGGTTATTTTCCCCTTTGCCTGAATAATTTTATTGAAAAATGTACTCCCTGCTTCTTTGATATTTTTACACAGGTTGGTGTTAGGTGCTTTCTTTAGAAATGCCCCACCAATTAAACATATTCCATGTCCTTCTTGCCTAAAACAAAGTATTGTACTGGACAAGCCAAAAATGGTGCCAAAATTTTCTTTGAAAAGTGAGAAGTGAAGGGCTATGGGAAAAACCAGTCCTACAGAGCAAACTTGAGTTGAATAAGAGAGAAATAGAGAAAAAGGCCTGGTTCTGGAAGCCACAGAATGCCATAGGGTGACGCTCCAGGATCGTGGCCTCTCCTGCATCTCTTTATGCTGTCCACACAAACTACAAGAAGTTCCACATAGAGGATCCTGAGAGTTATTTGGCCCTGTCCTGGGATCTTGTAATTGACAGGATCTGTTTATTTCTGCAGGCCCTGCCTCCTGTATCATTTTTCTCTGAGAGATATAAGCCCTGTGAATCTTTATGGCACTCTCAGGGAGTGGAGGACTCTGTCTTCTGTGGCTTCTTCAAGCTGGAAAGGGCTGTAGACCCGAACCCCTAGAGATTTTGTATCCTCTAACTACTTGAGGTGCTCTGACTCATTGACTGGGTTGAAGGATAAAACCTGTCAGAAAATAATGAGAGATGAGCTAGTGGCCTTGGAATTGCCTATTGGATGGAGAAAGAAACTTTACTATTAGCCCAGACGTTTGGAGCAGGTCAGACTTCAGTGCATCCTGTAGAGAAGAGTGTGTGACTGAAAGGTGTGTAAGGTAGTCATGGAGAGTCTGAGAGTCAGGGCCTCCACAAGGCCTAGTGCACTTCTCTGTAAATATACTGCGGCATCCCGGACCTTGCTTTCAAGGAGAAATCTCCAGTCTTCCAGAGGCTCATAAGCGTGGCCTTTTCTTTTGGGATCATCTTCTTCTTTGATAGTTCAAATGGGACTGGCTTTAATCTAGAAAGATGAATCCAGTTACCCATCTCAACAACCTTTACTACAGCTGGTGTTGCAAGGATCACTGAAAGGGGGCTTTTCCATTTTGACTTTAACTAGCCTCTGGTGTATCGTTTTTCTAAGTTTCAAGAAGCACGTGATCTCTAGATGGACACTAGGTAGCACTCCTGGGCCAGGAACTGGCGGGACTCCATTCCCATACATTTGGATAGCTTATTGTACTTGGCCCAGGTTGCTGAGATATTGTAAGAGTCTTATAATCTCAGTGTCTGCTAACAAATCAGGGGATAAAAGTGACCTTCTGTATGACATTGTAAATGGGCTCAAACAGCCCAGTTTGGGACATGCTATGAACTGCCATAGGCATTATTTATAGAAATTGGAGCCAGGACTCAGATGTCACTTGGCCGAGTTTTGCCAGATGTCACTTTAGGGTCTGATTGGTTCTCTCTACCTTTCCAGAAGATTGAGGGATGAAGGTTGTACTTCATTTCTGAAGACTTTGCCACTCCCTGATTTATCTGGGAAGAAAAGAAGGTCCATTGTCACCTTGGAGAGGCTGAGGTACCCAAGATCATTTCTTTACAAAGCACCTTGACTACCTCAAGTGGGAAAAGCTTCAATCTAACCTGTAAAGATGTCAATTAGAGCTAACATCTGTTTAAATCTTCTACATGGTGGCCGGTTAGGTTAATGTGACTAACTTAACAGTTTTATTTTAAAAGGAATGTAGTTTTCAGATCACCTTAGCTTTGCTATTCTTAACAGAGATTAGAGAAAGAAATAGGACAGTTCAGTATGAGTACCAAAGATCATGTTCAGACTATAATGAAGCAAGTAGATTGATTTAACTTCCTTTTCTCCAACCCCATTACATTCGTTTCTCAAAAACGCTTTCATATTAGGAAATATTTTCTCCTTGTTACTATCTTTGCCAAGTGGGGAGATATCAACACTTTAATTATTTAGCCATTTAATTTTTTTATAATCACTGTCCTTTGACTGACCCTTCCGTTCACCATCCCCTCAGCTGCTAGCACTGAGACAAGCATTATCAGCAAATCAAGTAACAGAATATCGGAAAGGTTACTGTGCCAGGAACTGCTATTATCTTCCTGACAAAAATTCTAACAAGCTGGAAAAAAGTATAACTGGAATTCATTAATAGCCTACTACTGAGAAACAGGACATGATGGTACAACTTTTAGAACAGAAATTGTAGATATTTGAAGAAGTGCCATAATTCACGTTCAGAATTGATTTTCCTACCCTTTTTGCTGAAGTTGTCAATAAATGAAATGGCTATTAAGTTGCACAATGATTGAAATAATATGCTGCATGTCAACTGAGAAATTGGAAGATGCTTCATTGTTCCAATTCTTCCAATATCTTCCTAAGCTTTCAGTACGGCCAGTTATACCTCAGAATTCAGTTTCATAAAGGTGTATATCAGCCCTGGAAGCTTTTGGTGATAGTCTGTTTTCCCCTGTATCCTTCTCCTATTGTGTAGACAGAAAAACACATTGCTTTGCAATAAGTGAAACACAGGTACCAGTGCATATCACTTTCTCTATATATATGTGTGTGTTAATCTGAACTTTATGCGAATGCATTATCACGTAGACAGTAGTTTTAAATGCATGTCTACAGTTATTATAAATGAAGGATTCATCTTTAAGATTCCAACACTAATCTTAGCCAACAAGTATTGAGCACTATCCACCATAACAAATGCATGTTTCGATGTCACATCCTGTCACTTAAGTATCATGATAATCTTTGAAGTTGATATTTCCATTTACCTCCATTTTAGACCCAAGAAAAATCCAGGGCTAAAGTGGTTAGATCTCCAGGGGCCACTTTTTCTCTTCATGTTTTCCTAAAACATATTATATAAAATATTTCGTTTTGATTAGGAAACACATATATTTCCATTTGGAAAACAAAACACTACAGTAATGTCATAGGTCATTCTTTAAGGTACTCTATATGCTACAATTTCAGGATAAAGATAAAAATGTTCATGAATATTGGGTGTCAATGTTGAGTATTTGTTTTGAATTCTGTTGCTTCAGTGACATGTTCTTGAGCTATAACTTCTGATTGGCAGATGGTGCCTAATGTTTAGGAGTCTGTGGCAGGGCCAGATTTTCTGAGGCAGTGCAGCTAACTGCCCAGAGCTTCTCCCTTTGCGCTGGGAGAGACCCCATCCCCGTGAGCATGACTCAGATTTCTGCAAAAGCAACAGAGCCCAAAGCCTGGAACACATCAGGCGTACAAAGTCCATGCTAAAGCCAGTGTACAACGGGCATAAAACTGACCTTGCTTCAATTTTTATCTCTGATGCTGTTAGAAATATTAATAAATATTTGCATAGGCAAAGGCAACATTTGAGTATCTATACATATCATCATAATACATTAGACTTCATATAAATGTTGATGACATTTTCACAATCATTTAATTAGTTATCAAATGACCATGAAACTAGTTGAGAGCAACAGATCAGAATTGGGGCTTAAAACCGGCTGCTAATGGGAGAGACAGATTAGTTATGAGCATTGGATTCTCAGCAGATTTCACATAGCCCTCTAGACCCCATTCCAATAGTCCTACCAGCTAGCTGTTGAGTAATGAAGTTTAAATTCTCTCGGACTATTATAGCTTCAGTAGCAATCTTTTAACATAGTGCTTGCTCGTTCAAATCCTATTACAATTTCCAGTGAAATAAAATATCACAAAGTCATTCAAATGCATAGACTGAAGATATATCTACAGTGACAAAGTGTAGGATAAAATTCATTATCCTGATAAATTGATGAACATGGACAGTCATTTTGAATAATTTGAGCCAAGGAAGTTTTTTCTCTCAATGGTAGGATATTTTTGGCCTGATTTATCCGCATAATTGCCTTAGCTTCTCATTCCATTTTGCCCATGTCAACACAGCGAAGTCTCTGTACTTGATTTTGAAAGCTTCACTATTTCATGTCACGTTAGCAAGTGAGATGCACACAGCAAATTCTGGATGAGGTTCTTGTGACAAATGACTTCTATGGTTTGCACATGTCTCTTCAGTGACAGCTGCTGGGAAGAAACATCACCTCCCAGCTGCACAACTTGATCCTTCTCTCCCTTGTGAATTAGGAGGAATTGAATGTTTGGCTTTAAAGTGGCACTTCACACTCCTCTCATTGAATATCACAATTGTGCCCAGATGAAAGGAAACAAAAAAACCCATCATTGGCAACTGATGGGAGAAAAAATAGTCCCCTCATTACAGAAATAATAAGCAGGATGTTCCCTGCAGCCTTTCTTCTTAATTCATCTTATTGTATTTTATTAAATGATGCAGTTTGAAATTAAGGCTCTGGCAACCTTTGTGCACACTCTGCATAAACAAGCAAAACAGAAACAGTGAAAAGCACAAGGATAAGCCCCTTCCAAAAGCCATCTGCTTTCTTCTTGTTATGAAACTTCAGTTCATCAGCAAAACTCTAAAGAAAATATTTATAGCAGAAGTCGAAGCTTGCATTTGGAAGCTGCTCAGAGGCATGGTCACTGTCGCTGAAATTTTAGACAAGTCTATTAGGTTTTACCAGAGAGGAACCAGCCTAGACCTGGTTGTTTAACCTTCCTCTTTGACCTATTGACTTCTTGGTTCACTTATCTAGTCATTTACCAAAATTTGTACAGGACCCTCGACTTGCCAGAAACTGAGTTGCAGCACCTCTGTTTCCGTATATGTGTGAAGAGAATGATTTTTATCAGCTCGGTCGTGCTACCTCTCTAGGCTGCTGAAAACATTGCTATAAACTCCAAAGCAATATAAATATATGCTTGGTACATCAACAAGCCCATAGAGAAGAGTCCATATTTATTCAGTTACTTATGTAGAAAAGCTAAATATTATTATAATTTGGGGTAGATTTTATTTTATCCATTGTCACATAATTTTTTGCTACTTTTTTCTCTGGTAAATCTGATAAATTACTTTTCTCTCTATTCTCAAATCCTTGGTCTTGTAATGGAGGGAAACAAATGATCCATGCCCTATAAGCTCTTTTCAAATGCTATTAGTCAATCACACTGCATAAACCTACAAACAAATGTATCATCATAAACAGTAATATTGATAGTTATTAGCAAATCCAAATTTGCTCATCAAAACTGTCACCTCAAAATTCCCACCCCATTTTCCCCACAACTTATACTTTCTGATCTAATAGTCATCAGGAACCATGGGGAAAGTGAAATGAGACCAGACCTTGGAGATTTCACATGAGCAAGAAAATGTCACTGCAGTGAATAAGCGCAAGGGAGATGGGACTTTTTGTTTCCACAGCATATTCTATCCTAGCCTGACAAAGTGAGAAGTTAGACCCGTGGTAAGAGACCATCACAAAGAAACCTAAAATACATAGCTACGAATTAACAATTAAACAGAGCAGTGAAGAGGCCAGAGTTGGAGGTCTGCACAAGGAGGAGGGTGGAATTAGACTCTGCAGAAGGAAGAAGTATCTAGTATTTACACAAAGCCATTAGCATCCCTGGCTCTCTCACGGAGTCGCTGGCCTGCTCTGACCTCTCTCTCTGTTCCTGCTCCCGAAACCCTCTTGACATGGGCCTCCAATGCCCCCATCTCCAGCCTGGTCATGTGCTACATCCCCTGTCCTGCCCGAGAGGAACCCAAGATTTCCATTTGTCCTTCTTGAATCGCCCCCATGAACAGCTGTTGCTAATCACGTAAATCTTACAACTTCCCCTTCCTATTTTGCCAAATACCATTCAACCTTCCTCAGCTGTAGCTTTTCTAAGGAATCTATATAGCAATGCAGAAAATTGATAATGCAGCACTTATTTTTCTCTTTCAAAACAATAAACCCATTTTAATGGACAAGATGTTAGAAACGGAGCTATTCTTTGTCTTTTTAACCCGAGTGAGAGGGACAAAGGTTAAGAGAGCATGCAATATCCTAGCAGCCTCATCCTTATCCCAACAAGGTATAGCTTGAACACGGGAAAAGTTCCTCCTTGTGGGGCAAGTATATGTTGAAAGGACTTGTTACCAGAGAGGCCTGCTGCGCACATCGAGCACAATAGGAAGAAAACTTCAGATATATCAGCTATTTTTATGATTCATCTCCATTTTTATGGGCACCTCAGCACAGTTCACTTCATTAGCTGTTATAGAGGTTTTAATTTTTGAGTCACTCCAGTGTTCATTCAGCAGAATGAATATTGATAGCTTCCTAATGTAATTTTTAATTAAATATAGCATCACTATGATTACACCCAAAAGGTTTAAATAGAGTTTGAAAGAAAAGACAGACACTATCACAAAAAACATCACCAAATTCTGTTCACATGTTTTTCAAAAGGCTGATCACCTATGAATTAATGATAATAAATTATGAGATAATGTAAGACAGATCTAATTAAGATAATGAGCTACGATGATGGACATGATTTTCCAGGGTTAAGGATCTTAACAAAAGGCAATCTATGGATATATTTTAAACATCTTCTCCGGTCTATTTGCTTATATTAACACTGCCTCTTAAAGAAGGAAAATATTCATCAAAAGTAATGACCTTGAAGCTACTGCAACTATAGGATTTGAACTATTTTACTGTTGCAGAAGCATTTGATAGCAAGGCAGACTCTTTCTTGTGATTTTTGTATTTTGATTGAGATAACTTTTTAAAATTCATGCTATTCAAGGGGAAAGAGAGACATTAGGATCAACATTTTCTCTGCACCTTGAAAGCTATATTATAAAGATATTTGGATGTAGCTAGTACAGACTTGGATGGGTATTTCTCAAAGGAGCTAACCAATTAGCCGGGCTTCAACAGTGGAGTCAAGCAAGACAACTAGGCAGTTAAGCTTCATAGGTATGCCAGGTACCATCTCTACTCTCTCACAGGAAGGGAACATCAACCACTTCATGAAGAATAGCAACCATTTCATCCCAAGTCAACAATGGTTAATCCGCAGAAATAAATATTTCCTGAGAAGTGAAGAGTTAGTGGATGGCTGAGGAATTTATTAAGAGTTGGCTTTGCACTTTAAAAAGTAAGGCACAGAGGCTCACACTCATTAAGTCTGATGACTAGGAGGAACCGCAATCCAAGGGATGCTCACAACTCTGCCACATCCTGTGTCCGATCAACAGTGGACATCAAAATGCAAATTCAAATCTAATTGGAGAAACTTGTGCCACAGGGAGTCAAAGGCTCAGAGTCAGCCTCTTACAGGCACTGCTTGTAGTCATGTCATTTGAATCAAATAGCATGCTCCTATGGATCTGTCTAAGACCATGACCACACTCAGCTCATCACTGGCATTGAAACTGTGGCTCTGACGCTAGGCCACTGCAGGGGAATAAGTTCCATTGACTCCTTTCCCGCTGAGATCCTTTGGAGAGCCTGTAGGGCCACATCAGGGGCACAACCCAAAAGCCAGAAGCTCTTGGAAAAACAGAGGAAACAAATAAATGAAGTCCAGAAAGACATAAATGATGCAACTATGTAGGTAGCTAGTCCTATTTTCCCTGGATTTTTTAAATTTAATTTTGCTTCACAGTCCTTTTTGTATTATATATTCTTCCCCTCTCCTACCTCTTTCTTAGTGTACCTCTACCCAATGTCTGTGTTGGTCTCTGGCAAAAAAAATACTGCTAAGTCAGAAGATTTACATTTATAGTGCCAGCCCGAGTATTGAGTAAATCACTCAACCTCTCTGGTCCTCCATGTTCTTAATTCTGAAATCTGTCTTCTTATAGGATTGTGAAAACTAAATGAGAGCAAGACATTTGAGCACATGAAAAGTGATAAACCTCTGCTCTGTAGTCACAAGACACCCTGCTGTCCACATGCTCTACGTTAGATAAATTCGGGAAGAGGAGTCACTAAATGTAAAGTTTATAATCAGTGACTGATATCTTGGGTAACATTATTATGTTTCAAATTTATCCTGTTTCAAATGCAACTCTTAGGACTCTGGTCAAAGATGGGAGAAGAAAGGAAGTAGCTTGACTGTAAGCATTGCATCAAGAAGTCTTTGGGGCATCTTTGTCCAGGACCTAAGTCCATCAAACATATTTAAATAATGTCAGCTGTTCCTTCACTTTGTGCACATCCTGTTCATCTTTCTTCCTCTCTGCTATCATATCCATTATGGTAGGAGCAGAAAGGGAGCTGTGGGCTGTGCAGGTAGTAAGACCAGGCTCTTCCACAGAGCAAGTACTCAGTTCTCTGAGATTTGGTTTTTTATCTATATGATAGACTTGCAGAAATTAAAAGTACTTGGGATAGGAGTGTTATTCTGCTTTGTGTGCTCCTGCTGTTGACAGTTGTTAGCTAGACAGCAAACAGGAATGCCTTAGAACAGTATTCTCTGGTGTCCCCTGCCTGCCTGGGCCCATTCATCCTAGAACGTGGCATCTTCTCGCTGCCTCCTTAATCTAGGTGTTGTCAGGCATCCCAGCTGCCCAGTGGCCATCATTCAGTAATCCCTACATCCCAAAATCAGTTCCTCTCAATTCCTCCAAACCTGAGATCAGCTAAACTAATTAGTCATTTTGTTAAACATAAGGTTGAGAGTGATTGGCAATACAATCTCTTCCAAGGAACTGCTTTTTCTTAAAATCCACATGTGCTGTGGTGTCCGGGTAGGAGTGGCACTAGCTACGGTAGAAAGGAAAAGAGTTTTTGGTTCTCTGAGCTTCATGTACAGGAGGTGGCCATTTTCCGAAGGAGTACATGAATATCCTCTGCATTTGACGTGGATAGTGAGTCAAGTTTTCCACTACACTGTTATCCTTCCACCTACATGGCATTTAAGACCAGAAGCTCAGTTTGTCCAAAACTCAAAAATTATCTTCTCCAACCTATATTCCTTTCTCTAGTGAATAAACTGTCAGTAACTTAAGCGTAAATCTGGAATTTATCTCAAAATGTTCCTCCATTTCCCTGTCTTATTTCAAATCCTAATTTCTGACAGTGGCTTCCTGGTCTTTCTTTGTTAGTTTTTCTTGAATGGCTTTCAATAGGGAAGAAAGCAGAGTCTTTCCAAAGACCAAATGGAATCTTTTCCTGCTATTATTCAAAACCAGTGTATTTCCCTTTGGACCTGTGGGAAAACACCCAAGTCCTAAGCCTATCATCCATAACTCTTTGGGTCCTGTACATTGTTTAGTCCTCAAATCTGTCTTTCCCAACATTTCAACTGTATCTGAACTGCTAAGCACCCGCAGGTCTCTGCACATGCTTACCACTCACAATGCCTTTTCTCCTGTCCTGTCTGATGAAAACTTGTTCATCTTCCGAGATTTAGTTTCATGGACACTTCTCTGAATGCTCTCTGTACCTCCCCCACTACTCATCTCTCAATCCATCCCTATTTGGTACAAATCTCCTGTAGTTCTCAATATATGTATTTATAATTATTTCCTAGCATATTGGCTTCTTCTTTTTTTTTTTTTTTTTTTTTAGGTTTTTTGAGACAGGGTCTCACTTTGTGGTTCAGGCTGGCCCTGAGCTCAGCCTCCAACTCACATCACAGCAATCCTCCTGCCTCTGCCTCCCGAGTGCTGGGCTTACAGGCATGAGCCACCGCTGTGGTATGTGGTACTGGTTGCTGCTGGGTGTGGGTCTCCACACCCAGTATTGTTATGTGGTTACCGGGGAATCGAACCTGGGTCCTTGTGCTTGCGAGACAGGCGCCACAACCACTGAGCTAACTCCCCGGCCCCGCATATTGGCTTCTTAAACAGTCATGGAAACTTTGAAGACAAGAACAGGATCTTGGTTATCCCTGAATCCCCAGAGCTGGTGGCATCATCACCTCACTGATAACAATAATTTCTCTCACCTTGTCCTCATTCCTCCCAGCCATATATGTTAAGGTATTTCTCTAGCAAGCTGGTAGGGGTTTAGCAGCCAGAGAAGAAAGCCAACTTAGGTGCTCAAATTTCACTTTTTCCAGTTCTAGTTAGAGAAACAAGAAGAGACAGTTGAAATTCATTGCAAAGTAGTATAAATACTAATCAGCTGCTGAGTATCTGAAATAATGAACCGTAAAACGTATTGGTACTTATGAGGTCTTGGGGTTGTTCAATTCCCTATATTCCTTATAGGGTTCCCTTTAATACCTAAGTGACAAGTGTTAGAAAACTAATCTTTCATCTCCTTCCAAATGGGAGTAAGACCACCAAGTGTCTGAGATGTCTCTACACAATAACATTGAAAGTCTGACTTAAACTGCAGTTCATGTTATCCCAACTGTAATGGTTCTAGCTATCCCATTTTAGCTTATATGTGGTGTTCTTTCTAAGGCTCTATAATTTGAGGGGTTTTGTCACTATCCTGTGCCCTTTTCGCATTTTTCTAATGTTTAGGTCTCCACATCCAGCATCCACATCCATGCTTCCATTGCTGTTACTTTCATTGCCATCCAAAGTGCTTCAGTGTGAGAATCAAGTCTCTTTTCAGTCCTCTGACCTCTGTACAATCTCCATCCTGCCAGTCTTTACTTGTGATTACTCTATAAGGAGCAGTAGCAAACAAAAAACATACCCCGGATTTAGTCTACCTATACTGGAGTATCAAACCAATCGCATAAACTGTGGCCATAGAATATTTTCATTTTTCAAACCACAAAATGTGGACACCTTTTTAAACTTACTGAAGACTGGTAGTGTAGCTCAGTGTACAGTACTTTTTAGCACTGCGGGGCCCTAGGTTTGATTCCCCAGCATTCTCAACCTACTACAAATACAAAAACATTACTTCCCTGACCTTCCTTGATTATATGTATTCTCTACCAGCAAAGAAGAATATATTTCCTAGGCAAAAGAGTCTAATACACGAGATTAATTTGATGCAAGGGTTAGTCAACTTAATTTCTGCTGGAGAGTGTACCGAAGGAACACTTGTCACAAGTGTGAGCTATGGTCATAGTTTGCCTGGGGCTTCTGTGATTATTGCTATTGTCACTTACTTATACCTGACAATTGAATTTTATTAAAATCACTCTTACAATTTAAAATGACTTTTTCACATTCTAGACATACTGATATATATTACATTGGTAGCTATATATTACAGATTCATTTCTATTGTTTGGACTCAAAGAATAGAATATAGTTAAGTAAGTCCAGCAAGATGAACAATCCAGTTTAGATCTCTCTTGAAAATACTAGCTGATGTCCCAACTTTTTGTTTCATGAGATTAATCATAACCTAAGCCAGACTTCATAACAGATAAATTTTATTGAGAATATTTGTTTTTCATAAACAGAACCTCTAATGAAAGGAGGAAACTCAACTTGTAAAAACTTCCACCCAAGTACAGCTCTAGCTTGTTTCTTGGAAGGCTCCGAAGTAGAGTCCTCCCACTTCCTTGTTTAACTTTATAAACTTTGTTACATTCCCTGCAGAGCTGCTGGTGAACTGCAGCTTTTATTACAATTGAGGCCAGAACCTCAGAAGATTCAGCTGACTTGAGTTTAGAAGTACCTTGCTGTTAAAAAGTATTATTGTACTTGCTTCTGTTATACGTGGCAATCTGTGCACCATTCTAACCAACTGAGCTCTTAGTCTATAAACTCTATTACCCAGTGACACTTGCAAGCTTGTACCAATGAAACCAGACTAAAGTGTAGCTCTGCCCTAACTTTAAGAACATTCTGTAACTAGGGCGTAGAAGCCACCACCACCACCCCACCTTTGCAGAAAGATCCTAGGTTGCTCCGCTGGAGTTAGAGTAGAGCTGCACACTTTGCCTCCCAGACTCCTAAATGAGCCTTCCATTCTCGTAGACTCACTGCACCAAGCCCCAAGCTGCATACACAGCCAGAGTTCTGCTGCTTCTCTCATTGCACTACTTCAGGCAAATGCATATGTGGCTCAAAAACAAAATCACATTTTCTTAATAGCTGATAAGAAAGTACAAAGTGCTGGACTGTTTTTGTTTTTGTTTTTTGAGACAGTTTCACTATGTAGTCCATGTTGGCCTTGAACTCACTATGTAACTCAAGCTGGCCTTGGAATCACACCAATCCATCGGCCTCAGACTCTATAAAAAGTGCCCCACCACACCTGGCAAGTGCTAGACGCTTAAAAAGCAAAGAAAAAGAAGGAAAGGCTGGGTCCCCAATGTTCAAATGTCTCTGAATCAAGGAAAGCTGAACTAAGGCTGGAACAAGAGACCCTGAGGGGCTTTCCCATTGTCATGTGAAAATTTAAATTGATTATTGACCCTTCAGCTTTACAAGCAGTGAAGGATGGATCTTAATTTTGGTGGACAGAATCAAAGCTTTTGAACAAGTAATAGTAAATACAGGATAGTTTTTTCAAACAGTGGAAAAGTAGAAGGCAGTGAAAGAACTAAAGATGGCTCAGCATAAATAAAGTGAGTTTCTTAGCACAAAGTTTCATGGCATTTTTCATAAGGACTCTAGATGTATTATAGATAGAAAATACAGCCAGAAGTTGGTCAGTACAATTTTCAGTTGGTTCTCTATAGAACTTTTTCTTTGTGTCAGCCATTTGTAGATCTGGCTTAACAAATGCTTTAAAACAAATGAATGAGGGCCAGGGATGCATCTCGCTGGTGCAGTGCCTGCCTGGCAAGTACAAAGCCTTGAGTTCAATTCCTGGTGGGGCACGTTTGTAGAGTCTGAGGCCAGAGGATTGCTGTGACTTCAAGACCAGCTTGAGTTACATACTGAGTTCAAGGCCAGCCTTGAGTTCGATAGAAACACAAGTGAATGATTCCTTGGTCCCAACAACTGTAAAAGACTTTAGCTTGCAGTCATTGGTGGAGAAGTTACAGTGTTAGAAATATTATCCACCATCTTGTACAATTCTTCCCCATAGCTCCACCCCTGGCCATAAAGATTCCCTTTCCCAGAATCCACATCAGCAATATAAACTGATCTTCCTGCAACTGTGAACCTTAAAAGACAATATGGCGTCTAATAGATTAAACTACCTCAATCCAACTCTGACATGAAACCTTGTACCCCCGGTCTATATAAGACTTCTCGCTCTCCTATTTCTCTCTTGCCTCTGTCTCTGTCTCTTTCTCTCTCCCTTTCTTCCTTTCTTCTCTTGCTGCAACCTTCGTCTGCTTCAATACAAGAGCCACTCGCCTCTTAAATAAAAATCTCCTGGAGTACCCGTGGTGTGTGGCATGGTCATTGAGCATTGGTGGATTCTTTATCTTTACAGTCATGACCATACCTACTTTCTGAACTATCCAACTTAGAACTCAGTTTCACTTATCAAGACTACTTTCTTGTACCATTATAATCCCAGGGATTAAAAATGAAAACAAAGGTTTGAGTGAAGTTGTTTTGGGTAAATACTAGTCAGTTGTGTTTCAAAAGAGTTTTCATACACACTCAAAAATGATCCTTACACTCATTTCTAGTACACAAAGTTCTAAAATGTTGCCTTTGTCTATGATCCTTGCAATCCCAGGACACGGCAAATGCCAGCAAGTCATTCTGACCTAGCTCCGTTGGTCAATTTCACCTATGACTCATCTCTGTCCTCCCAAACAGATATCAAAATGTAACCCCGAGCCCTGTCCTCACAAACAGACATCAAAATGTAGTATATTCTCTCTCCCTAGGGTGTCTTGGAGAAAAATATCCAATGAACTTCAGCTAGATGTCTCCCCAAAGCCTCATGCAGTTTTAGAAGGAACATTTTCAGAGATGGCTGAATCTAGAATGTGTGATGCTAGGATTAAGGGTGGGTGATTACTAGCCAGTACACTGGTTAGCTTGACAACATCCTAATCCCAGTAGTCTGGATAGGATGAAAGGGACAGAAAGATGGTATTAAGGTTTCTTTGCTGCTTTTGCCCCCATATCGGCACCGTTAACTGTTTCTCCTCTGTGATACCCCATGCAATGTGCCACCCTGCCTTGGTGCCAGCCCATTACGGGCTGAAACATCTACAAACTGTGAGCTAAACTAATCCCTTCCCCTTTAACTTTGAATGTTGTGTATTTTCTCTCAGCCACAAGAGAAAAGTAACTAACACATCAGCCTTTCCAATGAAGAAAAATGAAAAAAAAAAAAAAAACCAGCACAGAATGTTTTAAAAGATTTTTAAACACTTAGAATATTATAAAGAGCTTTCTAAAAGTAACAAAGAGCTAAGAAGAGAGGGAGTGGTAACGAGCCATGATCCAAGGGAGAGAGAACGCTCAGAAAAGTTGGGCTACTTTTGCTTGCTAACCTGTGTCCACTCTGAGGGAGCAGTCAAGGGAATGAGTTGTCATAATACTTGGAAATAAATCTAATAAAAGATATATAAGATGGTTATACTGAAAATGATAAGAAATAGTTGAAATAAGTTAAATTCCTAATAAGTGAAAGTATATGCAGTAGCAACCTTAAACTAAGGTAAGGTATATTTTCAATGAAATCCCAATTAAAATTCCAATAGCCTGTTGTGTATACGTTTGTATAAGTTGACAACCTGACTCTCAAGATTTTACAAAATGCAACCAGGCAAGAATAGCCAAGACATCCATAAAGGAAAGCAAAATTGAACAATTTTACCAACTCTCCACTGGAATGGATAAAATTTTAAACACTGACAGTACCTAGTGTCTCTAAAGATTATAGTAGCAATAACTCATATACTACTTGTGGAAATACAACTTGGTACAAGTAATTTTACAATTCTGGCCCTATCTGTAAGTCACACATGTCCATGGACTCCAGCAAAACCACTTTTCAGTCTAAAGCCAAAGGAAATAGAAACATATACAAGATAAACCACTCTAACAGTGTATTAGTAGAAACAGTATTCTTAACTGCCAGGAACAGGAAAAAGCCTATATCCATCAACAATAAGCTGAATAAGGTACTGTGTATTTATACTATAGAATGTACCTATTCTCTGCTCTGATATTTTATTCCCCTCCAAAACCCACGTACCAAATCAAAAGATTAAAATAAAAATATTTTATTATTTTTAATTGGGGAAATTAATGTATTTTATTTAATTATAACCTTATAAGACAAAAATTCACAGGCAGAAAACACATCAATGAAATAATGAAAACAAGTAATAAGCAATAATCTGAGAGTTAACTCAAGCATAAAAGGTAATGAAATGAAGGTTTATTGTGTTAATTTTTTATTCACTCGACACAAATGTCTTAATTTTTAGTAGATGTTTGTGATATGTAATAATTACGTCCATTTGGAGGAATTGATACATTTTTATCACATTCCCTCATCTTTTCCTTTTTCCTAGATCCCCTTAACTATCTCCAAAAATTCAACACTCTTCTTCCTACCATCCCTCTTTTATCTTGCTTTTTATTTATATTTTGTGTTTCTCATATAAGATAAAACATCTTATATTTAACCTTCTATGTCTGATATATTCCACTTAATATTATAGGCTCAAGATCCACCAATTTTCCCATTGACACAAACTGATCATTTGTGACATTCTGTCTAAATACCACATTTTCTTTGGCCAATCATCCCTTAGTTAGGTTATTTCAATAATTTAGCTATTGTGAATTGTGCTGCTATCACCACAGGGATCATTGTAATATGATGACTTGAACTTTTTTGAGAAAATACTTAGAAGTATAACTGGGAATTTCCATTTTTAATTTTTTGGGAAGTGTCCATCCTGCTTTGCATAGTGATTGTACTAGATTCCTATCAACAGTATGAATGTACTTTTTCCCCCCACATAATCATCACCACAATTTGTTTTTGGTTTTTAGTTTCTCATTTTTTATTTATTGGGGTTTTCTTTTGAGTCCTTAGTGGTATCCATTCTGACTGGAGTAAGATGAAATGCCAGCATTGTTTCAATTTGCCTTTACCTAATGATCAAAGATGCAGAACATTGTTACATACTTAGTCTCAGTTTTCTCTTCTGAGAAATATCTGTTCATTTCAATTGCCCTTTTTGTTAATCTAGCCTTTTGCTTTTGGGATTTTTAAAAAATTCTTTGTACTTTCTATATACTAGTTCGTCATCAAAGGAGTGGCTGGAAAATTTTTTCTACTCTGCAGATTATCTGGCCATTCTGCTAATTGTTTCCTTTGTTACACAGAATTTTTTTATTTGATGTAATCCTACCTGTGGCTTGTTGCTATTATTCATGTTCTGTTCAGGAAGGCTTAGCCTATGCCTTGACCTTCAAGTGTTTTATCGGTTTTATCTTTGCACAGATACGATGATCCATTTTGATATGATTATAGTGCCTGGTGCGAGATATAGGTCTGGAGTCAGTCTCCTCCACAGGATGACCAGTTTTCCTCACCCTATTTCTTAAAAGGCTCTCTCTTCTCCAGCGTGTGTATGTTTTGAAGTCTTTTATCAAAGATCTGACTTCGATTTGTCTACATGTCTGTTTTGGCTCATCATCATTTTCTATAATAACTTGTCAGTATTTAGGAGGGTTGTGTTTTCTTGGACACAGATTGGACATGTATAGGAATAGAAGCAAAAAAAATGGAGAGCAAAATAAAGGTTAAAACGGAGGTTCTTTTGAAGCAAATGGAAATACCACATTCATTCTGTGGAACTACTTTTCAAAATCACATCTTTATTCTTCTTTCTGGTGTATACATACAAAAACATTTTTAATTCAAATTAGTACAAATTTAAAGTTTTTTCCAAATGACATTCTTTGACCAGGAGCAATTATGTCAATAATATTGTTGTGACTGCTTAGTTTTCATATCACTTACATAGGAGGTTCATTTAGTAAAAAAGTAATTATAAATAATAAAAGGAAGTCCTTTCTAAAAGTGGTATTGATTTTTTAAAATATTTTGTGAGACAGGGTCTTTCTATGCACTTCGCCTGTCCTTGAACTCACCGTGCAGCCCAAATTGGCCTCGAACTCTCAGGAATCCTCCTGTCTCAGCCTTCTGAGTTCTGAGGTTGTAGCCATACAAAACCACATCTGGCTGTAAAAAAATTGTTTTAAATTTTCTATTTTCAAGAGTGCCATTAGACAAGAGTTATTAACTGAACAGTCATTAGAGAAAGTTATACTTATGAGCAGTAAAAAATGGAAAAAACTATTGTTATAATGAGCAACATAATGTTTCTCAAAAATGCAAAGATGAGGCAAAGCTGAGCTTTTAAAAATACACACCGTGTGCTTCTATCTATGTAAAATTCAGAAACACTCAAAACTAGTCTATGGTGTCCAAAGTCAGAATAGCAGATACTTTTGGAAAGGAGGTCATTTACAAGCCTAAGCCACAAAACTAAGCATAAGGCACAATTTCTTTTGGGATCTAAAAGCATAGGAAATATGTGTTTTGTATTTATACTGCCTTTGATTTTCGTAAGATAAAAGACATCATTGACTCAGAAACAGTGGTGAGATTTTAATAAAACATGTTGTGAGTTGCTAAGAATTAATTTAGCAAAAAGTTAACATATTTTAAAACAAAGGTAATGAAGTTTGGGTGAAAAAGCCAGATGGTCCATGGTTCAAACCTCAGCTCTATCACTTTATAGCTTTCTGACCTGAGACAGTTTACCTTTTCTGACCTCAGTTTGCTTAAATGTTATTCACCTTCCATTAGGTTGCTACGGATAACAGTAAAGCCAAGTGTTTAAGTTCTCTGAATTTTCTGTAGAGCATGGTAGAGTCAAACTTCAGTTTGTAACTAACTCCTTCTTCAAAGCATGGACTTGTAAGCTTGGTAGGTCAGCCAATGGAAGGCGTATGAGAAGCATCTCAAATTCAGCCAGGGAGAAATTTTAAAAGACGCCAAGTAAGGACACTAAAAAATCATTATAGAAATTCTAAGATCACAAAAACCAATTAGACAACTTATTTTGCATAAATAAAATATGATATTTATGTTTTCAGTCATTTGTAAAGGCTCATTTGAAAGTCAAACCCTTGAAATGCATTATAATTGTTTTTATATATTAAAGTGTAATGATAATGAGGATTTCTACTTTTATTTTTACTGTCAACTAATTAAGTTAGTCTCCAGAAAGGTGTTCGAATCAGTTGAATTCCTAAAACAATACTAATGAGTGTAAATCCAACAAACTCATTATTTCAAGATTGAAGTCAGCATCTTCTAGCAAATGCAGCAGTTAGAAAAACTGGCAAAAACCATACAATTCACTTGGTCATATTTGAAGATTTTACATTAATCAACAAAGTCAATGTTAGGAATTGGTCTGACATCTTTTCATGATATCCCAGATTTGTCAGAGAATCAAATGAAAAACTAAGTCTGCATCCCTCCAAGACTTTTATCACTCTCCCCTAAACCAGATTTGACATCTTCTCACTCCCAATATGATTCAGCCTCACTTTCTGGGTAATATTTGTTCTATCTAATTCCATTAAAGACTAGAAATTCCTTCCATTACTTACGACATTATGATGTCTGGTCATCTCTCCTCCTAACTCCCCTGTATGCGACGTACATCTCAATTGTGCTGTCCCTCCATGAGACTCTCTTCTCCGTGCTATCCCTCCCTACCTCCTACTCTCTCTCTCTCTCTCTCTCTCTCTCTCTTTCTCTCTCTCCCTCCTTCCCTGTCTCTTCTGTCTCTTTCTCTCAAAGAAGCTTTTTTAAAACAAAGTATTGTTTGCACAAGTTTTTAAGTATTATGTATTGCATGTCATTAAGCTTTTTATCTGTCTTTGACTCGGAGATGAAAGGGATATTACTGTTCCAAATCCAAGAAGACCAGCTAGCATGGACCTCCTCAGCAGAATTTTTTGCCCACTGGCTTTTAGAGGGCTCCAGGGGTGTTAGCAATAGACTAGAGACAGTGAATGAAGGAGGTTAGAGTGCTTTTTCCTACACTCCCTCCCTGACAGGGTGATTTGTACCACTTCACCAAGTTCTCAGCCTCTCTGTGCCCTGGCAACTTCCTTTCCCCACTTATGACCTAGGGGAAGAAATATCTTTCTACTTCCGCTCTCTGTCCAGTTGTTTTCTATACTCTGTACAACACATCAACTTATTCCATGTGAATTGGCACTTTCCCACCAGGACCCTCTCTAATACAGATGGCTTATTCATAACCCTTATCATTTTAGTATTTGTAATGGTTGCAGAAATAACTTCCTTGTTTCGTTATGTAAGCGGGGTACATACGGTAACCTGCCCTTCTCTTAGTGACGCAGCATCAGCAGCACAAACAGCTTTTATCATCACTCTTCATAGATGTTACCTCATCCAATCTTCCCTTTTACCTCTGCACACAGAAAGGCTGTGAGATGGGCCTGATAAGTCCATTTTGCAGAAGCAAGGGAACATGGCTATTAAGAAATAGAAAGAGGAGCACGGATCCAAGATTTCTCACAGTGATATTTGTGTCCTCACCCAGGAACTGAAATGAAATCAGTCCCCTGCAGCACTGCGCCATCTCAAAGTGCTGTTGGGCTGGGTACATCTATTGATGCTTAGACCGGATGAGTCACACTGACTTTCTCTTGGAGTTCAGTGATGATTTATGTACCTCTTTTAGATGATTAAAAATTAATCTGCAGCCCCAGTACAAACCTGTCAGTTACTGCACTGTCTGTTCACCTGCCTCCAGCTGCCAACCTTGCTGCCTAACTGGCCACTTAGAATCCAGCCTTGGCCAAGTCACATGAAATGCACTGCAACTAGAACTGTGTGAGTGGCAATCCCTTCGCTGAGGGATGACAGATTTTGGAGCATGGACTTCGTGAAGGCCAATTTTCATCAAGCGGCAGCTGGATTTAAGTAGTATTGTTCAACATTTTAATGTATAATGAAAATCACTGCTGAGAGGCCAAGACACATGGAGAAGATGCACATGGGTCTATGAGCTGAGTGTCCCAGCTGAGCCAGTTCCTCCAGGGCCATCACTTCCCAAGCAACAAATATGAGGGAAGAAGCCTCCAGATGAGTCCACCCCAGCCATAGAGTCACCTTGAGCCATGCAGCTCTGTCTCGCTGGAGTCTGAGGCTTCATGGACCAGATGTCTAGATGGAGGCTTAGATCTGTACATCTATCTACATATACAACAATATAATCTTCCTGGGAGTAGTAGCACATGCCTGTAATCCTATTGCTTAAGAGGCTGAGGCAAGAGTATCTCCATGAGTTCAAGGCAAGCCTGCACTACAAATAAGTTCAAGGTCAGACTGAACTACATAGTGAGAGATCGCCTCAAAAAACAAAACTCAGGGGTCAAATATTTAGCTCAGTGGCACTGTTG
Organism: Petromus typicus; assembly: GCA_004026965.1. Lineage (NCBI taxonomy): Eukaryota > Metazoa > Chordata > Mammalia > Rodentia > Petromuridae > Petromus > Petromus typicus. The sequence continues at coordinate 12,468 of PVIR01001453.1, read as the reverse complement.
CCCACCTCACAAGCACAAGGTCCTGAGTGCAAACCTCAGCACCCAAAATAAAAACAAAATTAATGGTAATATGATCTCTAGATAGATTAGTCATATATATTATATATTCATATATGCATATTTTCACACTAAATAATACTATTTGAAAGAGTTCTGGAAGGGTAGGCAGAACCTTGTCATCTTTCTTCCTTAAAATCCTTACCTGAATATTTAGTCTACTACAGTAAGACTAGCAACATGGAGATAACAATTTGTCTGTGCTTCTGTGGGGAAGCAGATAGACAAGAAAAATGAAGATTTCTGCAGAAAGCTACATATATAACTAACAGCATCATTAGTGCCTTGATTATCTAAATATCCAATCAAAATATCATTTCCTGCTCTTTAGAAGCAAAGAGAAGGGGGATTTTTCACTAAAATAAGGAGCTGAGTGAAAGAATTTCCACTCCACCCTCATGGTCATTTCCAGATTACAGGGAAAATAGTCACATATTGGACCTGTTTTGCTCTATATTGCAGACATTAAGTTGAAGTTGACTTCTGAAGCTACTAATGTCTAGATTCTGCCTCTTACAGATAAGATATGAGTACACATGGTGACAGCCTTCAGCTGGCCGTGTCCCCTGGATCCAAGTCAGGATGCTGCCGTCCCAAGGCAGTTCAAGTGCATCCCTGGGATGGACCAGCAGGGTCCTGGTGCAAAGGAGATGAGGGCAGAATGGAGATGATGCTGGCACAGACACATTATACATGGCAAGAGTGTGAAGAGGACACTAGTCGGAAAGCAACCAGACGGCGGAGTCCTGAATGAAGCAAGATAAAATGTAATGTGCCATCACCCATCCAGTGTGGTGCTTGGTGATAGGCAGAAATAAGGTAAAAGGCGACAGTTGGCATCAAAGTCTCTGCCTGTCCTACTTCATGAGCAAATGATCACCACAGTTTCATGTAGACATCAGAGGTGACAGGTGACATGGGAGTGTGGCATGCAAAACCAAAAGGATAAATGCAGTGATTTCTATGCATAGGCTCAGAGGCCAGAGAGACCCAGCCTTCACGGGTCCAGAACAGACCAGTAGGGACAGAGCAGAGGGGAAGTGGGAGAAGATGGACATAATGGGAAACAGAAACCAAGTAACATAGGGAGAGCGATGGTGTAAACCCTTGGAGTGTGTGGACTCAGTGAGTGAAAATACCTAACTTCTTTTCTGGAAGATTTCTTGGGCTGCAGTGTTGCCAACAGCCAAGTTAAGCCGGGGAGAAAAATGAGAAGGTCACTGCCTTATTTTCCTTTGATATATTATTGGTGTATTGGCTGACCAGAGAAAAGGCATGACTTTTGAATACACTTTTAAAGTAAATCCACGCAGATTAGCTAACGAGTTAGGTATGAAATGACCTCCTCTCATGCAATATTTGTCTTCATAGTACTTATCCCCTTCTGACATACCACAGATTTAATTTTCAATGGTTTTATTTTCTTTTCCTCATAAATGACAACTCCATGAAGGTAGAGATTTGTGTGCCTGCGCCGTCACACTGCTGGTTGTTCACTGGGCTCATTTATCTAAAGTATTTGAATAACACTATTACAATTTTTTTTTAATCTCTGTCACATCTCCTTCCATTTGTAGACATTATTTATTGTAGGTTTGTTCTCGTTTTCCCACCATGAGTCAGCTGCCTCAGTAAATTCACTTTAAATTGATCTTTGCTGTTTAGAAAGTGCCACCTAAATGACTTGTAGGCTGGGCTGCCCTGTTCTCCTAACTGTTATAAATAAACATCTATTGACGTGCGAAACATGCACTCGGGTCATATTGCTGAGCTCTAATCGACTTGATTTAATTAGTGTGTATATCAGTGGTGCACATTTACAAGGGCAGATGGTGTAACAACCACTCCTGGGCTGAGGTAATGCTGTACCTGTTTTCTGTTTTGAGTGTATGATCTATTGCTGAAGCTGTTCTGACACAACCCTTCTGATGCCAAGGATAATAAGATGAGGCCAACTGAAGGGGACCAATGTGAAGTAGGAACACTGAGCCACTGTGGAAAAACAAGCCCCCAGATTTCCAGTTTTTTTTTTTTTTTCTTTCCACCTAATGAGCTCCGCTCTGTCTCTGGGAAGTTCATTTCAAGGAACTGAGGTTCGAGATGAGGTGAGAAGAAAATATGGTGAAGACTGCACTGATGTTAGGTTCCTCTGTTAAGGCTTGGATTCTTACACTTGTACATCTCAGAAAAGGACATCAACAATCCTAGCTCTTTAGGTCTTTAAAAAACAGCCTTTAAATCAGGTCTAGATGAAATTGAAATCATTAATAAAACTACTGGATATTTAACTGAGAATTTCCTGTGAGTCTGAAAGTGAAAATATTCACCACTAGCCTGGAGAAGAGGCTGAAAATGTCTGAGAAGAGAAGAGTGAGCTACTTTTAGTGTCCTCTTGGTTCAAGCTTTCCCTTGTCCAGTTCTTTCTCTCTCTCTCTCTCTCTCTCTCTCTCTCTCTCTCTCTTTCCCTCCTCCCAAGGGAATAGAACATGCTCAGAGAGGTGCAGGTGAAGGGCTATTCTACCTGGGATATGTAGAAGCAACACAAATACGCACAACAGACAAAAAAAAATCCCAAAATATTTAGTTAAATAATTTGATTAACTTTTACTTGAAATTCACAAATTAAACAACATCTCTGAAAATTTAGAAGTTACTCCGTTGACCAGGGGTATAGCCACAAAAGACCCAGTGTTTGTGTATTCAGGAAACAGAAAGTGAACTGGTTAGCATCAGGTTACTTTCTTTAAGAGAAATTGTTGAGGTTGAATCTGGAATGTTAAAAAAGCCTCCAGAGGAAGGGCTTTTTGAATGTGAAGGGAACACAGATGTTGTACTTATAGGTGACTGAAGGTGCTGTTGAAGGGTGGGGCTGGGTAGGAAGAGGCAGGTTACTAGGAGTGTGACCCAGAAGCCTGTATTATCCTCCCAGCTCCTTTTGCTCTCTGCTTCCTCACTGCCATGAGCTGAGGGCCTGTCCGCCGCCGGGCCCTTCCACCTGGGGACTGAAACTGTACGCCAAAATAAATCACTCCTCCCTTACATTTCCGACATCAGGTACAGTGTCTGAGTGAGGGAGAAGGTGACTACCATGTGGTGAAGGCAGATGGGGCCTCTTAACAGGTTTGCTTGATACTATGGCTTCCTTTTGTTCTCTCGTTGATTGTTCAGGTCAGATCAACAATTTAGTTTCAGTTTTTGGAACTTTTGTATGTGTGACTCCATTTGATTGTACTGGGGCCTAGTACAGGAACTCAGACCAAATCAATGACCTCCTACAAACTTTATTTAATAATCATGTCGATTATTTTTCTAGAAAAACTTTCTGTTATGTGAGAGAGAGTCTTATCTTCCCATGCAACTTGTCTTTGACTTTATTTTGCATAAGTAAGTTTCCTGTATATGCCCTACATCACACAATATTTCTATTTTTAATGTTAGTATATACAGAATCCCTTTCAAGACCCATTCTGCATATTAAGTCTGACACAGTTATTGTAGTGTATTTAATGACCCAAAGCTCATTTGCAATGCTGTTTTGTATATATGTGTGAGCAGAATTGTTCCTTGTATGTGTTTTCTGTTGCTACCTCATACAATGTAACAAATTCAGGAGCTTAAAAGACCAAGCAGTTATTAGTTTGCAGAGTCTATGGGTCAAAAGTCTGAGAAGAAGATAGGTGGGCCCTCTGTGAAAGATCAGAATCAAAGTCTGACCCTGGAGCTGTTTCTTTCTCGAGTTCAGAGTCCTCAACTAAGCTCACCTGGCTTTTGGCAAAATGTAATTCCTTGGAGCTGTAGAAGGCAGGTCATGCTTTGGGGACTTGTCTCCTCAGGTCCACAGTAAAGAATCATACCTCTTAGGACCCAGCTTTCCTTTCAGAAACTCATCTGATCAAGTTCAGACCACACAAAAGAATCTTGCGCTGCTGTGTATCATAAGTTAGCCACAGGAGTCGTGTCCCACCATCTCGGGCATATTTTATTAGTTAGTAGCAAGTCACAGGTTCCACCTATTAAAAGGAAGTATGTTGCATGAAGGCATGAATACAAAGAAGTAGAAATCATTGGGAATCACTGTAGGCTCTGTCCACTGCATTATATAAGATTTTTAAAAATTAAGTACATGCTGTGTTATGATTATGGATATGATCAGTTTTGTTAAAATCCAACCACTGTAGCAATGAATAAAATAAATTCAGCATTCCCAGTAAATGACTAAGGATCAGAGATAGTAAAGTTATTTTTTACATTCTGATGTGTTTGTCAAAACATTCAATTTGCATTTCATTTTGTTCTAGGGCACCAGCCTTGACCTGGTTCAGTGGATTTGGCAGACAATATGTCCCCAACCCAATATGTTTCCTACTGAAAAAAAATACTGGAAAGATATCTACAAGTAAGACCTGGAAAAACTAGGATTCATTTAAATGCTAAGTGTCTCTTTAGCTTGGGCTGAAGTTAGGAAGAGGAGCAGTGCTTGCATGATCTGTTTAATGTCTTCATCTAATACAGCACTTAATAGTGCTCTGGGCACCTTTGCCTGCCTGGCTGCAGGGCCACTTTTGACAGATGCCTGGTCATGGGAACTGAAAAAGTATATCTATAGACAGTACCCGGGGGAAAACCCCCAGGAAAATAGGAATATTTATGGTGCTTAGTAATGTTTTACGACACTGCAGATAGTCAGGCCTTCAATGGTGAGAGTAATACTGGTTTCTTAGACCTGCCATGTAGACCTTGGTGGGGGGCTAGCATGGTTCTTATTTGTCCCACTTACCCACCACTGTTACATACAAAACCCTGTTCATTCAGAGCGGTGCCCCCCTCCTCCGTGTCCATGTACAATAGTAGCTGCAACAGTGCAGCCTGGCAGATGACCGCATGAATCGAGAATCAGAGCACACACTCCACAAACAGTGTTAGGCAACACATCTTGAGAGAACATCACAGTCCATTTTCCTTCTTTCTTTATCTTCTTCAACTTTTCCAAAAAAAATTAAATTGCAACTATCAGGGAATATGAAAGATAGCTCTTATGACAGAATAACTTAATAAAAGTAATAACATCTAGAAAAGTTTTACTTTGAGTTTATTTTAAAGACAGAGAGCCTGAAAATAAAAACTCCTCATTTGAAACGTACAACTATATATAAGAAGTCAAAAAAAAATTCCTTCTACTATAGCTATGTAAATTTGGAATTTGTTTAGCCCCAATCAAGTCCATAGGGTTAATTTAAGACGGAACTGCACCAAGGGATATTATACATTAAACAAAATGGAAGTAATCTCACCATAGAATGAATAATACTTATCAGATTATTTTGCAATTTATTCAACAAACATTTACAGAGTGCCTACTATGTGCCAGCTTCTGTTCTCTATCCTCCAGATACAAAGGCAAGCAGGAAGATAAAGTGCTTCACATTGTAGAGGTATTATGGAAGCAGGAGAGACATAAAACAAGTAATAAATAAGTCAAAATGTATGTATGATGATTACATATTGTAACGACTGTTGAGTGATATGGAGGTATCACATCATATGGTTGAGGGTTACATGAGTTGTTCTAGATAAGCTGATTGGGAAAGGCTTCCATACAAAGGCAATGTTGCACAAGACCCTGGAATTGGGCTAAAGTGTAACTAAATGGTAGACCCTGTGTTTAGAAGGTGCAAAGCTCTGAGTTTAATTCTCAACACTAAAAGAAAAAAGGTCCCTCAAATAACTGAACTAGACAAAGATCAGGCAAAAGAGAGTTCTAGGCAGTGGTGAGAGCAGATTCTATGACTTGAAGGCCTGGAGGGAGGTCAATGAGGCTGGACAGTGAACACAAGAATGACAAGGAATGTGTTTGAAGAGGTAGGCATGAAACAGAATAACAAAGGCTGATGATGAGAAGGAACCTAGATTTTATTTATTAATTTATTTGACAATAAACTGAGTTTATTTGTATATTTTAGTAATACATTATGATCACATTCCTCATTAAGAATTTGTACCTGTATTTGATAGATCTTGATTCTCATTTCTTCCTATTCCCCTGCCCTCCCTTCAAACCCCTACCCCCATATACATAAGTTTTGTTTCTATTTTTTCCTTTGCACTATCGAATTTTTTCTTGCCCTTCTTTGCTTTCCTCTGACCCATCCAGTTACCATTTCCCCTTGAACAATTTCTTCCTATTACACAATATCTTCAGTTTCTCACACTATAGAAACAATATGGTATTTATACATCCTTGTTTTATTTATTTCACTCTTGAATACAGCCTCAAGGTGCATCCATTTAGCTAGAAAAGTCTCTATCATTCTTTTTTTTTTTTTTTTTTTTTTGAGACAAGGGTCTTGCTTTGCAGTTCAGGCTGGCTCTGAACTCACTATGTAGCCTAGGCCAGCCTCGAACTCATGGTAATCCTCCCACCTCTACCTTCCTCCTGAGTGCTTGAGATTATTGCTATTAGCCAGCACACCTGAAACTGTGGTATGTGGTTACAGGTGATTGAACTCAGGACCTGTGCTTGCCATGTAGATGCTGGAACCACTGAGCCACATCCCCAGCCCTCTAATTTACCATTCTTAGTGACTGAGCAATACTCCATTTCATCTTAGAAAAAAAAAAAAAAAAAGCACCTACACCTTCTTTATCCATTCACCAGCTGATGGGCATTTGGGCTGCTATAAACATGAATGCACATATGTTGCTGTGGTATGATGCTGGCAGAGCTACGGAGAACAAGGAACTGTTCTCCATTGTTGGTGGGAATGTAGACTCATGCAGCCACTGTGGAGATCAGTGTAAAGACTCCTTCAAAAAAACTAGGATTAGAGATCCCTCTTGACCCTGCTATTTCCCTGCTAGGTATATTCATGAAATAATTAAAAACATCATACCTAAATTCTGTTTTAAGTGTAATGAGAAAAAATTGAGTTTTAGTTATTGTATTTTTTTTTTGTTTGTTTGAGACAGGGTCTCTCCTTGTAGTTCAGGCTGACCCTGAGCTCACTATGTAGCCCAGGCCAGCCTCGAACTCACAGAAATCCTCCTGAGTTCTGGGATTACAGGAGTGAGCCAACACATCCAGCACTGTGGTATATGGTACTAATTGCTGGTAGGCATGAGTCATCACAGCCAGCATTGTTGTATGTGGTTACTGGAGAGTGAACCTAGACCTTTTCATTTGTAAGGCAAGTGCCAGAATCACTGAGCTAAATCCCCAGCCCAAATTACTGTATTTTTAAAAGCACTTTGTTTTTCTGTTTTTGTTTTTGTTTTCATTTGTTTGTTTGTTTGTTTGCTTGTTTGTTTGTTTTTGCAGTACCAGCGATCAAACTCTGGCCTTGTACTTCCAAGGTAGGAGTGATACCACAAGAAATAAATCTCCAGCCCCAAATCACTTTTATAGTATTTATCACAGTATAGTTGGTTTGCTTTAAGTGCTTCATAAATACAAATTTATTGAATTGTCACTGCAAGGTGACATCTTATCTCTATTAATAGATAAGAAAACTGAGCTCAGAGAGATTTTGTAACATATGATCATATATGCTTATACATAGCACATCTAGTAGTATAGGCAGAAGAGACTATGTACTCTTTTAATTTAAAAACGTGCTCTGTTCCAATATTAAAGACAAAATATATGAGTGTAACATTAGGCCAGACATGATGGAGCATGGACCTGGGCATTGCAACAGAAGGATGGCCGGGGTCAGAACACACTGGCAAGTATTCTAGGGTTCTCTAGTGGACAAACTCCATATACAACAGGGGACCCAGCCCCGCTGAGTCTCCAGAGAGAGTCGCGGTCAGAAAGCTGAAGAATTTGAGCTGGAAGCTGAAAGAAACGAGACCAAGAAAAAGACCAGAGCTCCTCCGAAGCAAAAGGGAGACTTCCTTCTTATTCCACTTTGTTTGTCCAGGCCAAAAGCCTACTGGTTAGTGCCACATACATCTGGACCTGGCTGAGTCTTCCCTCCTCAGTCTGTGACCCAGAGTCCACCATGCACAGACGCACACAGACCACTACTAATCTCTACATACCACAATTAGTGATCACATAGGGTGAAGTCTAGAGGGTTACTGGCCCGGCAAATGAACAGATAGAGAAAACAGAAGACTCGGGGAAGCTTTCTAGTTATTGTTCCCAGAAACTGAGTGAGTAACATTTCTATAAACAGAGAAGACAGGGAGGAAGTAAGTATCACAGCTGGAAAAGAATTGAGAGTTCAGTCGCAGTAAGACAGAAGTACCTATGAGATATTCAAATGGAGACATTCCATGGACATGTCTAAAGATCAGTCAAAAGGTCCAAGGAAAGGTAAAAATTTGGGAGTTAGCAACACATATATGGTATTTAAAGTCATAAAGCTGAGGGAAAAACAGACATGAGAGCCCAAGGATGCAGCCACAGGCCATCCTACCCATTCAAAGTCCTGTACACAGTCAGCGATAGGAAAAGGAGCCAGCAAAGGAGTCTGAAAAGATACAAAAGAAATGTACTTTGTAGAGGCTCCAAATGGAAGGGAAAATGTATTTCAATTGAGAAGGAAGAAGCTATTGTCTGGTGCATCTGAGGGTCAAGAACACTGCAGAACAAGACTCGTCAGTTTAATTTGACAAAACCAAAGTAACTGGCATCTTTAACAAGATCAGGTTAGGCAGAGTCCCAAGCTATAATCCAGATCAGGGTAAAACAGAAAGAATGGTGGGAAAGTGAGTGAAAACATAAGATATCTGAAAGTTCTCACAAGAATTTCTTATAAAGTATAGAAATGGTCACCTCTGCGAGAGGATACAGAAGCCAGAGTGACTTCTATCCTCTCCGCCCACATTTCTTTTTATCTTAAGACATTTCCGCAGGTAATAAGAATGTTCTGGCAGGAAAGGAACATAAAGGGAGAAGAAGCGAAAGATCAACAGAGCACCTGAGCAGGTAGAGGTAATAAGATGTAGCTCACAATGGAAAAGTTGTTCTGGAAGGAAACAAGGTATATAGAGTCATCAGAGGCTTTGAAGAGTGGGGCTGAGAGGCTGAGGAATTTGGGGGCAAAATGATCAGGAGTATTTTCTAAGTGAACCAAGGAATTCTATCATCAGCTAAGAGTGCAGAGAAAAGAAGTCCTGGGAGTTGAAGAAGAAAGAACATAGTATGTCTGTGGGACAAGGAGTGAGAATGCAGATGAGGGCACAGTTGGATCCGGCTGACATCCTGCCCCACCCCCAGCCAAAGTGTGGGATAAGTAAAAGCAGCCTGCATTTCGGAAGACACTGAGCAAAGGAGTCTGAGAAATGAGGGGGTCTGCTGAGGAGGACCTGAATTGTAGAGAGCACCACAGAGAAATTGGGAAAAGACAGATCCATAGATGACTGACGGACATACCAAGCCTCAGAGGGAAAGAATGACAAGTGTGGGGACCTGGAAGCTGCACCTGCGTGGTGACCACGGTAAAGGGGCCGTGATGTAAAAGGGTCTGTTCAGAGTCCCTTGGAGCAAAGCCAAGGGAGCCTCACTTCCGCTCCCTCTTCCCAAAGTCCAACCCCAGCAGTGAAATGTTTAACACCCAGGGAACAGGCAGTTTTCCTGCCAAAATAAAGATACTTCCTCAGACCTTATAGAACGTCCATTGTTCTTTTACACCTTATATTTGTCTCATGTGACTCAGCTTTAAATATTGTACAGGGAGTTCTACTTGTAATGGGTAATGTAACTTTGAAAATAAAGTGCAGCACTATTTTTCAGATTCCAACTTGCCTGGAAACTCGGCAGGATCCTTTACTAAACACTTCCACCTCTCCTTTCACTCTTGGTCGAACGAACCTCAAGGAGGAACAGTCAGAAAGCTGATGTCTTCCAGGCTTTCTCTCAGCCAGTCTGGTTTATCTTAGCCTGCACATATGTGCTTTTTCCCCTTCAAGTATCAAGTTAGGAAGTCCTTCCCTGGGAAAACTTCCATAGCCACTCAGACCCATAGGACATTTTTATGGAACCTGCAGTATATCAGATTCCTTCTTTTATCTTGCTATTAATGGCTCTTAATTATTTATCTTCCTCAGTAGGAAACGTATTGTGAACTGCGCATCCCAAAATTCATATGCTGAAGTCCTGACTGCTAATGTGCTGTTGCTTGGAGGTGACTTCTTAACGAAGTAACTGGGGTTTGATCACCCTGGAGGGCAGAGCTTTCAAAATGGGACTGTTTCACTTATAAAGACACCAGAGATCCAGACTTCTCTGTCTTCCTCCTTTCTCCCTGCCTCCATATGAGGACACAGCTCTCTATAGATCAGGAAGAAAAAGCTCACTGATGCTAGATCATGTTGGCATCCTGGCCTCAAACTATGAGAAATAAATTTCTTCTGTTGTGGTACTTTGGCCATGGTAACCTAGCAGATTAAGACTGAGTGGAAGCTCTTTGAGAAGAAGGATTTCATTTTACTAATGCCAGTTATGCCCGGTACCTACCTAGGAGATGTAGTTAACAGTAGTAAAGAAGAATATGTACATAGTACCAGTGCTTTGGCCTCTACAAAATGAAGCTTAGAGTAAAACAAATCATGCATGAAACACAAAACAAAAATTACGTGACCTGCAGACCAAGAAGCAATTTCCTTAACCTTATCAGGGAAAAATCTTCTGAGGTTTATAGTGGGAAAGAAAAGCATGTGTCACTCAATGTTCCCTCTAGTCCTTTGAAAATAAATTCATAGTGACTAAGAGAACTGCATTGAATACAGTGCACATTTAGATTCCTTCTGAGCAGACTTGGACTAGCTGCCTCGTGAACAAAGGCAAATAGGATATTTAAAAATACATTCAATATTAATTAAGAGTTGGGACAAATGCTAGAAAGCCAATAAAAAAAGGTGTCAGGATGGAGAATAGAAAGATCTACTTAAGTAATATGATCAAGGGAGGCATCTCAGAGAATATAACATTCTCACTGAGACTGAGGGAAGAATGAAGAACACTGTACTCTAGACAGGAAAAAAAGTGCAAAAACATCCTTGGAGAGGTGAGAGCCCTGAGAACCCCATGTGGATAGAGCTGCCCAAAAAGAGGTTAGAAAGGAAAGCAAGGCTTGAAGAGCAGGGCCACCATCAGGCTCCATTGTGCGCTCCTTCGGGGACCCTTGGAGGGTTCTGACCACCCCCTTTGCCTTAGTCAATTGGCTAGCAACTGTGGATTAAATATCACATGCTGTGAGGATCTGGCAAATGCATTGCTTTGACTTGGGAAGCCACAAGAGCTATGCCCTGTGTCACTCGGACAGATTCAAACCCATTCAGCCCTGCAATACATGTGGAGACATAGTTAAAGGAGCAACACTTTAAGAAATGCAAGTCCATTATAATCACATTGGTTCTGAATGCTTATGAAAGCGACCTAACCTGAGTTTCCCACAGTAACCACTGTACTAAGGTTCTCTGACTCAAAGAGGAAATCAGCAAATGACAGTCAGGGTAACCATGGCCTTAACTAACAGAGGAAGAATAGATACAATTAAAACACGAAATGGTTATTGTGCCCAGAGTGCTTCTCCACAGTTGTTTATAAATAATTCAGATTTCTGTTTGAACCAGCTTTCTGTGTTCCTGGGGGAACCAAAGGGAATATCTACCTGCTGATGAGTCTGTTTCCTCCTGTAAACACAACAGTGGACACGGATATGCAGGGGAGATGGGTTCTCTCCACCCTCTCCCTTGACAGACTCTCCTGCTGGACCACTCTCTCCCAGAAAGCAACCTAGACAGCAGTGAAGGAAAGAGAGGCCAGGGAGTAGAAATTGAATAGGGGTGATCTCTCCCTTCTGCTGATGTGTTCAGAAAGTCTGGGGGTGCTGGAAAATATGAAGCTCAGCTCTGAACCGACTAGTCTCAGGGATGTTGTCTGGATCTGCTGAAGTCAGTGTTTCTCATCTTATGTAACAAGGAAAGAACCAGCATCAAGAAGTGAATAGCATTAAGAATAGCATCAAGAACTTTAGACAGCTTCGTGAAAAGCAGTAAGGGAACTTTCAACGCCACAGTGGAAAGTGGGGATCATGAGTCGATCCCCCGAGGAAAGGACTCACCTGGAGGTTCTGGTCCATCTCCTCTAAAGGGAGCATTAAGATTCTATGTGTCATGGGGCCGGGGATTTAGCTCAGTGGTTCCGGCGCCTGTCTTTCAAGTACAAGGACCCGCATTCGATCCCCGGTAACCACATAATAATACTGGATGTGAAGACTCATGCCCATCAGCAACCACTACCACATACCACAGTGCTGGGCGCGGTGGCTCATGCCTGTAATCCCGGCACTCTGGAGGCAGAGGCGGGAGGATTGTTGTGATGTGAGTTGGAGGCTGAGCTCAGGGCCAGACTGAACCACAAAAGCGAGACCCTGTCTCAAAAAAAAAAAAAAAAAAAAAAAA